>CM030863.1:9444745-9449745 GCA_018105865.1 Metaphire vulgaris
GTAAGGTGACGACCTTTTTGCTTGTCAGCACATCTGCAAAGGAAAAAAGTACATGCGTATGATTTTTTGCCTGTCAAGATTTTTAGACGTTGGTTACTGTATGATCAAAATCAACCCCCCCTCTTCCGGAAATCCTGGCTACGCCACTGTTCAGCAGAGCTGCGTTGCCTAATCTGAAGTTCTAAACGACACTTTTCGAGAAATTAGAATACGTAGGCCTAAAAAGTAAAAACGAATAGACACAAATCAAGTAAATCAAAGCATGACATTCAATAAATGGCACATGTTTTCACGATACAAATGCATCGTTCGTTTAACTGGGCGCCGTCTCTGCCTACACTTCTGGTACGTTGAAAATTTGTTGCAGAGTTTCGTACAAATGCGAGTCACTTTTAACGAGTACCAGCCTGTTCATGTACCGAACTTAAACCCAGCAGATGGTCACAGGTCCATACTGTACCAATTACGTACTCAAACACTATTAAATATTATTTTCGACTGGTTGCCCGTGTTGTTCCCGTTTTCCCCTTCCACTGCGCTCTGTACACAGAACAGGTTCACCAACGCACACACAACGTACGGCGCTTGGAGTAAATTCGCGCTAGGGTTTCATCGGGTTGCTAAAGACGGCAATTTCACCGTCAATATGCAGTAGCTGGCCTTCCAGATGTTTGAACTGGCGGAGAAATCTTTCCCAGATGGGAGAGAGAGAGAGAGAGAGAGAGAGAGAGAGAGAGAGAGAGAGACAGACAGACAGACAGACAGACAGACAGACAGACAGACAGAGACAGACAGGCAGACAGACAGACAGACAGAGAGATACAGAGAGAGACAGAGAGAGAGACAGAGACAGACAGACAGACAGAGAGACAGAGAGAGAGAGAGAGAGACAGACAGACAGACAGACAGACAGAGAGAGAGAGAGAGAGAGAGACAGACAGAGAGAGGGAGAGAGACAGACAGAGAGAGGGAGAGAAAGAGAGAGACAGGGAGAGGGAGGGAGAGAGACAGTCGTGAATGGCAGAATGTGTTTCTGATCCTGAATTCCAATCACCACCAGCAGCAGCAGCAGCTGATCTGTTTCTCTGATGCCTCAGATGACGAGCGAAATAAGTGCAAGTTTGCACTGAATTATCTATCATCATTTGATGTTTTAAAAATTCATATTCATCGTAATCGTCGGGGACTGCACATGAGAGTGATTTCGCAAGTTTTTGTCGTGTCGTGTTCTTACTGGAGTTCTTGCTCAGCGAATGTTATGCGCTCAACTCTAAATATTATTAATAGCCTATTGGTTCAAGTTCAACAGCGTTTTTCTTTCACATTTTGCAACATATGCGAACAAAGTTAAAAAACGCTGTTTGGGGTTTCAATTATAATATTAATCAATTGATTAAACCTAAACGTTCTTCGATAATCGATTGCGACAAATTTAAATATAATAATAATGAAAAGGGGACGCGAAATGGGTCTGCGAGAAGCGACAATAATTTTCCCGGGACTCAGTAGCAGTGGCTGGCAGCCAGGATTCCGGAAAAGGGGCATATCGACATTTTCAGAGGAGACAATTTTGACGAAGCAAAAAAAGTCGTCGTCTCATTACTACAGTGTCTTATCCAGACTCCAGGCCTTGGGGAGGGAGGATTGAGGCATGGGGGCATTGACTTGGCTGGGGGGAAACACAAAATTCAATGCAAAATCTGTCTAAGTACTAGGAGTTTTTGGGGGGAGGGGATGTTGAGGCTTTAGGGGAAATCTTCTTCAACAGGCCTGTATAAAACACTGCATTACTATATCTATCTGGTTCCAGGCCGAATAAGTCGCATAATCACTTTTATGTCTCTATGTTTATCTACTTGCATTTGTGCTTATATATTTATGCTTTTGATGCTTTATCATTATGATTATATATTTACTATTTTATTATTAAATCGACAATTTCTCGTGCGCTATAATATCAACTATCAAGATCAAGGGCACACTACTTATGTCTATCATGTTTTTATGTTTTTATTCTACTTTTATGATTATTTCTGTGTTTATTTTGTGTTTATTTTATTTTATTTTATTTTATTTTAGTCAACGCTATTTCTATTCATCGCATTTTTTTCTTTATTTCGTCTCTTACGATGTTTTATGCTTATTTCTTTCCGTTTTCTATTTACGTCTTCAGATTACACGCCTCGGTTTCTGGCGGAACCACAGTCGGCGATCGTGCGAACCGGTTCCTCGGTTCTCCTGCACTGCTCCGTCGAACCGGAAGCGGCGTCCGTCCGATGGATGGTCAACGGAAGCTTCGTGACGTCACAGAGACGGCGCGGTTTCGACCTGAGGGACGGCGGTAACAGCCTCCGCATCCAGGCCTTCAACCATCCGGACACTCTGTCTCACGAGGGCACCTACCAGTGCCTGGCGACGAACGCCGTCGGCAGCGTCGTCAGCAGAGAGGCCAAGCTCGAAGCAGCAGGTGGTCTGGTCGAAATATAGGCCTACATAAATCAGGGGTGGACATGGGCAGTGTTTAATCTAGACTCCTGGACTGGACTGACAAAGCCGGGGGAAACTGACAAAGGGGGAATTGACAATATACATATATCAGGCGTGGACATGGGGGCTTAAAACTCATGGACTCCGGGGGCTGACAAAGCTGGGGGAAACTGACAAAGCCGGGGGAATTCAGCAATATACATATATCAGGCGTGGACATGGGTAGTGCTTAATCTAGACTCATGGACTCCGGGGGGGAGGCTGACAAAGCTGGGGGAACTGACAAAGCCGGGGGAATTCAGCTAGAAGGGTGCTGTTATTTGATGTAGTATGCCAACATTTCCGGGGGGAATTTGAAATTTCTGGGAGGAAGGGCACTTTCCCTCCGGAAACGGCCTAGATTAAACCTTGGACATGGGTCCATATTTTAAACCCCAACCCATCATGATTCAGACCCAACACACAAAGGCAATAGGGTTACTTGGCCCAACCCAAACCACCCTAATACTTTACAAGGCATAGGTCGTCCCATACTTGAACGAGCGTTTGGTTTTCGGTGAATTAGAGGTGTACCTGAAGTTGACCGCAATAGGAGTTGGTCTTAATAGAACCGTGTATTTAAGTTTGTAAAATGGACGGGGGTGCAAGGGGTTAAGTTTGATGGCAACTCACGATGATGAACTCAGCATCATTGGCGCAGCCACGGGGTCGGACCCCCTTTTCTGGATGAGATCAGTCGATACAATATTGAGAATTTTTTGAAGGTGGAGGGGTAGGCAGGGACGTAGCCAGGCATGGGCAGGATTTTAGGTTGGAGGGGGGGCTTGAGCCCAAGATTCACTCCCTTTCTTCCTGTTTAGTCCACAACGCCGTTTGGGCTTGAATTCATTGGGGGGGGCTAGCTTCAGGCTTGTGGGCTTGAGCCCTCCTCCTAAGCCCATTCCTAGCTACGTCCCCGGGGATAGGTAAGGATATGCTCAAGAACTCTTCGACGACGCACTTTTGCCTGTATCCTTTTCTTTTTTATACTCGAAAATGTCGTTGTGCCACCCCTTATTCTGAAACCATCGCTGCGCCAATATCTGGCATCACCGTCAGAATGGAACGGGATTAGAGGAACGTTCGTTTTCTGGTTACACGCTGTCTGGTGCGAAAGCGACGGAAGGCAGTATAATCGAGTCCCGATGCTGCTCTGTCTTTCTTTCCTGGCGTTCGATTTACTTATAGCATCGAAACCAAACGAACATGAAACTCAATTCGCCCAAAACCTCGGGCAGTACAGTAATACTAATGAAAACCGGGTCTGACTTTACCCAAACGGCGAGAAACTTTCTCATCCTGTTATAATATACAAACTCAGTATAGACAAGCAGCCGTATGTGTATATATACCGACATAGGTCGGAGGTGAGAGGTCACAAAAGGTCAGAGGGGATACCTCTTGATTCAAGTTGATTGGTCCTTAGTTCTATCATCGTTGACTCAACTAGGTCTTCGTATGATTTACGGCCGAGAAATACCACGGAGTCATAATTATACTGTAGATTCCTTGCCGGCGTTATATAGGCTGCGGTCAAAAACGATACCTTAGATAAAATATATTGTCAATGGCGCGACCTTTAGCTTCGCCAACGCTATCTTCCGACTCGCTAACAGATATCAATATCGCGTACGCCGACGTTTTATGGAAATTCCACTCGCTACGGACCGATTCTAAGTATTTTAATCAAGAGAATAATTTACGATACAATTTCTCTCTTGGCGTTCGCTGCAGGATTCTTCGCGTGTAAATGTGCGTTCATACGCAGTTATATACTGAGTTTCTAATGTAGCTCTGCGCTCTAACTGGGTGCTCCGTTGGCATGAGTTGATTTTGCCCCGCGGGTCCCGCCCCCGCCCCCACCATGCATCTCCTGTTCGTAGGAACTTATAGGCCTACAGTAGAACCCCTCGTTACAACGTACTTAGCGGGTCTGATAAATGTAGTATGTTACATCCAAGGTATACGTTATATGATCTAATATCATCTGGTACGGTAGCGCATCACACAGGACCGTAGTACATTGCGGTACGCTATAATCGAGTATACGTTATTAACCGAGTCCGTTATAACGAAGTTCTAACGTAGATTGGTAGTTTCAAAATGCCACTTTTACGGGGGTGGGGGTGGGGGAATTGAGCACATGCGTTTGCCTGGCATCTTACCACCTTGACTCATTGTATGGTCAGCAAATTTATACATAACAATATATACCCCCAAAATTCATACCACAATCAAATTCTTGGCTACGCCCCTGATATATATATATATATTATATTATATATATATATATATATAAATCAGGGCGTATATATAATTATATATATTGTCAGTTACATAGGCCTACTCCAATCGTGGTCCCATATGTTGCCCGCAGGAGCAGATAACGTAAAAGCCAGAAGAAATGGTTTGGACAGAACCGAACAAAAATGACGCATTAAACTCGAATAAATCAAGATTTCCGACATATTCAC
>CM030863.1:9454745-9462245 GCA_018105865.1 Metaphire vulgaris
TCCAGCGGTTTTGTAACGTGCCGCGACCCTAATCATAGCATGTAATATCCCAAAAAATGCATTAGGCCACCTGGCGAACGTTAGTTGAAAAGGATATTCTGAGTTTTGAATAAATGAAAAACAAAAGTTCTCATTCAATTCGAATGAAAAATTGGCAAAAAATTAGATATAATTATTTATGTTTTTGCCAAATAAGTAAAGGGGGCGAAATAGATATTGAGATTTTTTGAAAATTATCTTTTTAAAATTTTGCCAGGAACATACCTTTATTACGCGTCTGAAAAATCTTATGAGTATGGCAAAATCGCTTAAGCGTCAGCTAAACCCGTCAGAAAGAGACTCTAGTTAGTGGAGTTTCAGCGCAAAATGTTCGGAATACGTTTTCCTTGCGTTATTTCGAAATAAGATTAAATTTTACAAGTACTCTAGGGTTCCCCCAGTTTTATTTGGCTAGAACCGCCACTGCTGAGAAGTATCACATTTGTTTTAATCTCATGCTATGGATGATAAAGGAATTGTTTGTTATCGATATACAGTTAACTGTATCTCTATAATTAATTTAGGATTTAGATTGGTCAATAAATCTTATTACATTATCACTACGTGAATGTTCTATATGATGTCTTGAGTGGGAAATAAAATTCTGTTCTAATTAGCTAAATAGATTAACGAAAAACAGTATTCGATTCCTGGTGGAAAGTGTATTAATTACCGCAGTATGACTCGTGGTGCAGTGGCGGCTCTAGGATTTGGCAAGTGGGGGGGCCGTTGGGATGGCAACTTCTAATCATGGAGGGCCAAACATTTGTTGTTTAATGTATGTAGCATTAAGTATAGGGTCCCAACTGGGGGGGGCACTGGGGGCCAGGCACTCAATAGGGGGTGCACGGGCCCTCTGGCCCCCCGGTGGAGCCGCCACTGTACCGCAGTATCCTCGGGGCGTCCGGAGAGGGAGCAACTGCTTCCCTCTGGAAAAACTGTGTAGTTATGAAAAAGCAAAATTACTCGTTTCTTTCGTCACAAGAGACCCCCTGTTTTTACAGTGTTTAGTCCTTTGAAAAATGTTTCTGGGGACAAGATTTGTCTCCATGATGCCACATTTTGAAACTTGGGTGGATCCCCCAAAAAAAAACAGGCCTAGAATAAACACTACCCATGAAACTTGCTGTCAAAATTCCGAAACAGGAACAGCAGTTTATATAGAGCGAACGTGTATGGCAGACGGTTTGTTTAATAATGCCATTTAAATTGGTTTAGGAGGCTAAGTAAGCCTGTGTGAAAACCCCTGTTGTTTGCATGTCTATTAATTTCTGGGTTGGTTTTTTTTTCCACAGCCCGGCATGTATTTCTACCCTCTGGTAGTCTTCAAATTGCCCGAGTCACCGCCAGTGAGCAGGGCGTTTACCAGTGCAGTGCGGTGAACACGGTGATCGGGAACAGCGTACCGTCGCCTGTCTCCTTTCGTCTTCGAGTCATAGGTACGTCTCTGAGTAATGTGGTACTGCGACGGGTACTGTCTTGTAATGATTCGATTGGTACTACCGGCGATAGATCAACTCTTGCTATCGCCGTATACTGGATGGGTCAGACAGCAGTGTTTATTCTAGGCCTGTTTTAGGGGAATTCCCCAAGTTTTAAAATCCCCCCCCGAAAAAAATTGTATATGTTGGCTTGGGGGGATGAAAATCTCTCCCCAAAAAGCGTGGAGAGACAAATCTTGTCCCCTAAACATTTCAACCCCCCAATGTCAAGGTGGCTAGAATAAAAACTGGTCAGACAGTCACGTGGACGCAATCCTTTCCAAAGTTCCGATCTTAATAGATACACTATCTCCGTATCGATGTTTGTGAAAGTTGCGACCGATTTTACCGATTTAAAGCTGAAAATAAATAAGTTTTATGGTTTAAGACGGTGTGTCAATATGGCGACCCGCGGGCGAGATCCGACCCGCCAAGTGGCGCGAAATGGCCCGCGAAGAAATTGAGGCGATAAACAATTTCTTTCCAATACTTACTAGATATTTTTTAATTTGCTGTTTTCAGCTTATCCGCTTTCTATGATCCATGAACTATATTTCTGGTCTACCAACCAAGGCGCGGAGGAGGGGTTTAACCCCAAACCCCTGGCTACGCCACTGGCCAGTCATAAGAAATGTTACCCTTCGTGAAGTTTAATTTTAATTGAATGCGCTTGGTCTACGGAGAGAATGAAAAAGACGATGCACTAATCTGACGCAGTTATAAAAAAATTAAGTGCAAAATAAACTCCCCTCGAGTGAAAGAAAATCTTTTGCAAATAGGAGGGGGCGTAGTAAAACATTCACCGATAATTTAATGAGACGATTTATTTTGCTTATATAGCTCAATATTGCCATATACAACCAATACACACACACACACACACAAACACAAACACAAACTATTCGTTTGTGAGTTACCTGCACCTGGTATACAGGTAACTGTCCAATATCGATCTTATTGAAAGGAAACCAGAGACTGCATGTATGCCTGTGAGTGATTGGCTAATCACCATATGCACGTGTTTAGCATCGATTAGTGATGTATAATATATTGTCTCATTAGTCGCATTTAAGCGACCGCAGATAAAGGATTTAGGGAACGCACTGCTGCGGATAGAGGATGGGGTGGGAAATTCTCTCCAAGTCTTAGATTACCCCAAATTGCAATAATATAGTCTGAATCCATGGTATTGAGGTTTAATGTATTATAACATTTTACCTACACAATCACCAATATATATAATATATATATATACACATTCATTATTTGTAGAATATTGGTTTTAAGTGAGAACCCAATATAATGTTGCAGCTCCATTATTGTTATTATTATTGTTATTGTTGTTATTATTATTATTATTATTATTATTATTATTATTATTATTATTATTATTATTATTATTATTATTAAAGACAATTGCAGACAATCATCATCATCATCATCATCATCATCATCATCATCATCATCATCATCATCATCATCATCATCATCATCATCATCATTAAAGACAATGTATTATTATTACTAATACTATTATTATTATTATTATTATTATTATTATTATTATTATTATTATTATTATTATTCTCATTATTATTACGGACAGCTTATCTAGAATAGCGGATGGTAAGTTGGTTGCCTGAAGTAGGAAGAAGTAAGAGAACGAGAAGGAGTATGAGGTAGAAATGAGAAGAAAGAGGCAGGAGAAGAGAGGTGAAGAGATCAGAGAGGCGAAATAAAGATGCTGCTGCTGCTGCTGCTGATGATGATGATGATGAGGGGGTATATATCGACGTTTATGTCAGATTTTCCGCTTTTCGGGTCTTATACTGGACCTTTCTGACTGTAGAAATTGAATTTTTGGGTTGGAAATATTCCGACCTCTATACTCTTACCCTGAAAAACCGAGCACTGTAGAAACGGAGGAGGAGAAGGAGGAGAAGGAGGAAAGAGACAAAGGATAAGACAAAGAAGAGGCGATGTCATTATAGTCTGTTCACATGCGAGTCATTAGGGATGCTAATGCTTTCACGGCGACTGATGATTGCTTCGTTAGAATTGTCTTTGCTATCGTTGAGCACCGCACTGCCTTATGGGAGCGATCGCGTTTTGTCTCTGGAATCCATCACCAGATGGCCACTGTATTATTTGTTTCACGTTGAATGTTGAAGCTGCTTCGTCTGTTGAAAAAAATACGTCGTTGCAATTTGTGGCGAAATCGATCGAGGAAAAAACTTAATAATTATATTTGACGTTTTCCAGAGCCTCGTCCAACGCAAAATGACACAATTTGTTTCATTTTTCATTCAATGATTTTCCTCTGACATTCTAGAACAGAGAGCGAGAGAGAGAGAGAGAGAGCGAGAGAGAGAGAGAGAGAGAGAGAGAGAGAGGAGTATCGTCGTCTAAATTTATATGATCGTCAGTTTAGCTCTGTTTTTATCCCGTTGCGTTCATTACTTTAGTATGATGTCACCGTTAATATTCGTAGACCTACGAGAATTCAGTTCCATTCCACCGGATTTTGGACTTTAAAAAGTAATCAAAAAACTGGTATCAAATGGGCCGCCATTTTACCCATCACCATTTCTGCTGTAAAGAGCTCATGCAGTTTCTACAAAAAAACTTAAATTGTTTATTCTAGCCACCTTGACATTGGGGGGGGGGAGTTTGAAATGTTTGAGGGACAAGATTTGTCTCTCCACGCTTTTGGGGGATTTCCATCCCCTAAGCCAACATATACAAATTTGGGGGGATTTTAAAATTTGGGGGGGTAATTCCCCCCTCTCCTCCAAAATCAGGCATAGAATAAACACTGGTTTATACTCCCCGCAAAGATCTCGTTAAACTGTCTGTCTGTCTACGATTTGCAGTCTCTAAGACAGGAATTCCTTATTGAAATGCAGTGGCGTAGCTAGGATATGGTAGCTACGCCTCTGTTTAAATGACTTGGTTTCTTGACGCAGTTATGATAGCAGCATCTTGCTCGGAGGCATGAACTATTATGGTCGATGCCCGAGGGTATCCGACCGACTTACGTTACGTATCAGCTTGACCTCTGTGACCTGTGACCCCGATTGACCGTTCGTCTGCGGATGGAGCTTATTCGACGACCTGAGTCCGTTTTCGGCTTCTCCAGAGGTTGACGGTTTATCCGGGGACATCTGTATATTAGTATCTGGTTTATCCGGGCTTCGCGATCCTATAATTTGGCAAACGCCCCCGCTGGGGCGCTGACCTTTATCAACAGCTGACGCCCTGTCGGCAAACCTGACCGGCTGGCTGGCTGGCTGCCCTACCCGCCGCCGAGGTGGAAGAACTGATCGCAGGAGAAGAAAGTAAGGAAGGGAAGGTGGTTATTGATTGCGAAATGAATTCTATACTTACCCACCACCTAAACATCTGTCCTTCATCCGAATCCTTTTGAGGTAATTTTTAATTTATCGAATATTCTCAGACAGTGTGGAATGACGAATGTTATATATATATATATATATATATATATATATATATATATATAAAATATATTAAATTTAGTATTATAATTTTAATAATATAAATACAAATAAATATAATACGCCAAGGATGTTCAGATAAACGACTTTCTGTTTTTAAAAATGTCCACACAAACACGTACAGAAACACACAGGCAGTCGTTAGATCGCCTTATCAACAAAATGTCTGTTCGTACACTAATTCCTTTGAGGGAAATTTCCTGTATTCCGAATTTGACGGTCGCAGGTGGTTCTAAAATTTATATCAAATTTATTATTTTCTTTCGGCAAATTACGACTCTAATTATCTTCACAGAGGCCCATCCCACGATCCCATATTAAGAATTATTGACGACATTTTATAAGTCATTTTGGACTTTTATGCGATTATTGTGAATAAAATACTTTTTCCCGAGCACAATTGGTATTTTGCCGATGATTTAGCTCGCCAACGTTATTGGTTTATCAATAGTGTTGCCACTTGTCCACTTGGAAAACGTGAAACTGCAAAAATTCGAATTGAACATGCAATGTTGCAAAAAAATATACATGGCTTTAATCAAGGGCGCAGCCAGGAATTTGATTTGGGGGTATAATGTGATTTGGAAGGTATAAATCTGAAACAACTTTGAAAATCTTTAAAAACACATTAAAATGTTAAGGTAGTCTGACTTTTTTGGGAGGGGGTATATATACCGATATGCCCCCCGTCGCTACGCCCCTGGTTTTAATAATTATTTTCTTAAAATTTGTATTCAATAACAGTTTGTTGTCGCCATCGTCAACTTTGATTTCAACGCCCGTGTTAGTTTGTTGAATCGTTTGAAGTTTTTAACTTGCTTTTCCAATTCAATTCAATCATAAACTTCTATAGCTTCGTAACGGACAGGAGCATCGGTTGAAAGCTGGCCATATATATATATATATATATTAAATTTAGTATTATAATTTTTAATAATATATACAAATAAATATAATACCTAACAGTTAAACATAAAAAAGTCCTCACAAAACCAAGTCCAAAACCAGAACTGTTATATGCCTGAAAAATGAAAAAAAATTCATGTTCTAAAATTTCTCAAATTTAGCAAAGGGATATTTTTACAGGCCCATCTAACATCCCATGTTAAGAATTATTGACGGTAATCTGAGACCGACACCCCAGCGCCTTTTTCCAGTATCAGCTATTTTGGGATGACCGTTTTTGTTTATCAAGACTTTTTGGCAGGGGACCCTCAGCAAATTTACCAACACCTGTTGCCCCCAAATTGATAATCCTATTTGATTTGGGGTTTAAGATTTGGGGGTATAAATCTGAAACAATTTAGATCTTAAAAAAATTGTTAAGGTAGTCTGACTTTTTGGGTCTGTGAGCTAGTTTTAAATTATTTTTTCTTTAAATTTTTTACCATAAAGATTCATTAAGATCAACTTTATTTGTTGAGAAGTTTTTAGTATTCCTAAAAAAATCTCCAAGAAGAGTTTGTTGAAAAAATAAACCTAGTACTGAGAGAAAATTAGTCATAGATGATCTTTTTTTTTGCAAACTTTTTTACAACCAAAGAGGTTGTCATATTAATCAAATTATATATCTCTTAATAATTTAGCTTAAAGTATATTTGAAATGTCCACGCATCACCAATATCCAATAAGAAACATCCTAAAGGAAACGAGTTTATCTTCTTTTGCTATTCATGAATGTTGGCTGATACCCTAGGGCATAGGCATTATGGCAGTGACGCCATAGAAGTTTATTGATTGATTGATTGAATTTAATCAAAGTTCCGTACATATTTATCTAAAACCCTACATGCTGTACTCTGTTGAGATTCCAAATCTGTTACCATGACGACAGAATATTCTTAGCTATCTAGCTTTATTACTATGGTTAATGTCATCATCATCATCATCATAAAAATTTTGCTCTCTGCCAACTCATTAGTGGCAATAGCTAGTCAGAAAACATTTCCAGACTTTTTTGTCAAATGTTAATTTTCCTCCTTCTGCAATTGTCAGTTGTCTTTCTTTAAAATCTTCTTTTATGTTGTCTATCCATTTTTTCTGGGCCTGCTTCATAATATATATTTTATACCTCATTTATGGTAAATGTATCTCTGTTTAAAATTAAGGCAGGTATTTAATACGTGTCATCTCCTTGTCTTCGTTATCTCTTCATTAGTGGATCTCTTCATTCGGTTAGGATTATCTATAATGGTTTTGGTTTCTTAGTCTCCCGGCAACTCAATACCAATGATGAACCGCCTCTGGGCATAATAACAGCTCTGCGTTCGGACTCGCCTTTGGTTTCCGTTAATTCACTCAAAAGCAGTGGAAATAGGTCTCTGTCTGTCTGTATCTATGTATGTCTGTCTGTCTCTATGTATGTCTGTCTGTCTCTATATATGTATGTATGTCTGTATCTATGTATGTCTGTCTGTCTCTATATATGTATGTATGTCTGTCTGTCTCTATGTATGTCTGTTCTG
>CM030863.1:9467245-9472245 GCA_018105865.1 Metaphire vulgaris
TTCGCGGTAAAAGTGTAGTAAAATTATGGATTAAATTCCCTTTTGTCGGCCGTTTTCGGTAAAATTTATTGATTGTTTCTTCTATTTTCATCCCCCACCAACTTCCTCTGAATTCATTCATCCCCACACCAAGAAATCCTGGAACCGCCACTGGTATTTGTTTGTAGTTGTACAGTATTCTGTTAATGGTTGTTCCCGAATGGTCGGACAGCATTGGCTTCTAAAAATTATCGGGCCAGGCCATTAATAAAATTCGGAGGCTGACCCGGCCAAACTGACCAATCTCTGCTGTTTGCTGGGTCAATGTCTGTGGTAGCTGTGTGATAGTTATACTTTCTTATGTTGATTGCAGTTCCCAGGTCGGATGTATCGCCTACGTTCACTGCAACGCCAAGCGAGTCAGTGACCGTCAACCAGGAAGCAATCTAACCTTGGAATGCGCGGCCGAAGGTTGGCCGGTGCCTCAAGTCACCTGGGAAAAATACGGAGGTCACCTGCCTGTCGGCAGATTTTCTCAGGTGTTAGGTTAGTAGTCTACGTTAGTCAACTGATGTGTGCAATTAATTAAGTAAGTAAGCAAGTAAGTAATTAAGTAATTAGGTAATTCATTCATTCATTCGTTCATTCGTTCATTCATTTGTTCATTCATTCGTTCATTCATTCAGCAAGTCATTCTTTTTGGTTCCCTTTTCATTCACTCTTTCATTCGTTTGCTCATTTCATTTTATTCAGTCAGTCAGTAAGTCAGTCAGACAGCCAGTTGGTCGGTCGGTCAATCAGTCAGTCAGTCAGTTAGTCAGTCAATCAGTCAGTCAGTCAGTCAGTCAGTCAGTCAATCGTTCGTTCGTTCGTTCATTCATTTTCAGTGAATCTTGGGTCGTTTGGTTCATGTTATTAATAATAATTCTTTCATTTACTGTTGATTCCCAAGGCGCTACAGCAGTTCGAAGTTAAAGTAACACGATTAGTTGTGAAATAAGTATTATTTTCTATCACGATTAATAGCATTGAACACAGTCAATATTAGCCATAAAATTTGCTATCTTACGAAGGAAGGCGCGGCTAGCATATGTACAATGTTATACATGGTAGCAACTGCTGTTAAGCTTTGATATTTTCACCCCTGGGGCAAAGGGAAGTAACCATGGGGTAGAATCGCCGTATTACGCCCCTAGATCATTCTTAGTTGGCCTATAAAAACGTCTTAGCTGCCGTAATGGGGGAAAGGGGGCAGTCGTCCCAGCAAGGAGTTCCATTCAGACGTCGAGTGGTGGCCGATGATTTGTGTTTCCCCGGCGCAAAAGAGCTTCGATAATGGCAGCTGGGAACGAACGAAGATAGAAGAAGAAGAAGCGAAGTCTGATGATGGCGCCATATAAACTGTCACCGATTTTCAAAGATCTTAATTATATGTTAGCCTTCACGGTGCCACGAAAACTCTTAGGGCCTAGATCAGTGGTTCCCAAACTTTTTCGGTCGGCGTACCCCTTCAGACATTTTTCGAAAATCCGTGTACCCCTAGTTTTTAAAGTAAATTTAAGAAAGCACACTTTCGATTTTTAAAAGCATAAACATGGTATCTGAATCATGAAATTTAATAATGCCTTCAAACCTACATGTAATCGGACTGCATTAGCTATAATCATTAACTAGTTACTAGACCTACTGGGTTTTATTAAAGCTTATCAGGATAAAAATATCGTACTTGTAGCATTCAAAGTTTAACTTGCATAACCTATCGGTCAAATGAAAACAATAAAATGAATCAATGAGATGGATGAGGTTGCATCTCATCAGCCAGTTTCGAGAATCTTGACTGCGTCTTTGATCCACACGGGGCGATTTTTGAATTTGCCGCGCTGACCAAGGAAGAGCCCAATACCACAAGGTGATAGGACAGGTTAAACTTTAAACTTATAGTGAGGGGTGACGGGTTAGATGAGTCCAAAAGGTCTACATCTGTCACTGCAGTTTGAGAAAATCAAATCCAATCACAATTTTTTAGAACTTTTGCAAATATTGTGAAATATGTTACTATCAAACATCAGTGCATAAGAATTCCACTGACTTTCCACTTTCCGCCGCGTACCCCCTAGGAAGTCCATTTTGTACCCCAGTTTGGGAACCACTGGCCTAGATGCATAAAGGAGAGAGTGAGAGAGAGAGAGAGAGAGAGAGAGAGAGAGAGAGACAGAGACAGAGACAGAGACAGAGAGACAGAGAGACAGAGAGACAGAGAGACAGAGAGAGACAGACAAAGGCAGGGATAGTGACAGGGACAGAGAAACGGAGACATAGACAGGGGACAAAGAGATAAAGAAAGAAAGATTGAGAGACAGAGAAAGACAGAGACAAACAGAGACAGCCAAACAGATATAGACAGAGACAGATAACCAGAACAGAGACATACTGTACAGAAGCAGAGACAACAAGAGACAACAAGAGAGAGAGAGAGAGAGAGAGAGAGAGAGAGAGACAGACAGACAGACAGACAGACAGACAGACAGACAGACAGACAGAGACAGACAGAGACAGACAGAGACAGACAGAGACAGACAGAGACAGACAGAGACAGACAGAGACAGACAGAGACAGACAGAGACAGAAACAGACAGAGACTGTAGCAGAGACAGACAGACAGAAACTACAAAAGGCATATTTGCTTTTGTAGGTAATCTAGTTATCAGTCGGATACAGAGATTCGATGCGGGAACGTATCTCTGCCGTGTCAGCAACACTTTAGGCCAGTCTCTCGATAAAGTCATTAACGTCGATGTTTTGGGTAAGAGACGCAGAAATGCTTTAAGTATCAAATTATATGTGTGTGCGCGTGCGTCTGTATGAGTGCGTGCGTGTTTCTGTCTGTCTGTGTGTGTTTCTGTGTTGCAACTTCAATCACTGTAATTATAATTATTATTCTGCCTGTTCCATTTTTGGATTTGTGGATTTTCTTTGAAACTGCTTGCCCCTCTCCATCGCTGTGCCTCTGTGTCTGTCTGTCTGTGTGTGTTCTTGTTTATGTATGTTGCTCTCCCTCTCTGTCTGTCTGTCTGTCTGTCTCTGTCTTTGTCTGTCTGTCTGTATCTCTCTCTCTCTCTCTCTCTCTCTCTCTCTCTCTCTCTCTCTCTCTCTCTCTCTCTCTTTACGTGTTACACTTGGCTGTCTTTATTCTGTTCTACGGTTTTTTGGCCTTTATCTTGTTCCCTTAAATTGTTTATACCACGAAGACGACGACGATGGCGATGATAATGACGACGAAGACAATGATGATGACGACGACGCTGATGATGTTGATGACGTTGATACCGATGATGGTGATGACAGTGATGGTGGTAGTAACGATGATGATGGTGATGATGATGATGATGATGATGGTGGTGGTGGTGGTGGTGGTGATGATGACGACTGTACACAAATTTACGTAATATCAAAGAAGTCTTCAACTGACACCGACCTTCCATATCTGAATTCTTCCTGTAGAAGAGGATATATTAGCAGCCTACAACAATCACTCATACATACATACTCATACGTTTACAACCAATTATTGTGATCTTTGTCGAGATTAAAAATGGAGTAAATTTTGAACGTATTTGAGATTATTAGAAGATCACTGCGAATTCGGAATTTGGATTTGGGGTGGAGGAAAATGGAGACAAGTGGACGATAAGGTGAAAAATTCTGATTTTGGGGCGCGGTCTGATTAGCAAGGGAGGCTCCAACTGACGGACGTTTTGGGAAAATATTTTTGGGGCAAATATAGGATTTATACTTTTAATTTATTTATTTTTATTTATTTATTTATTTATACGTTGTGACGTCATTCCAATTCTCTAGAAACGCAAAGTTTTTGTAAAACCGTTATTATTATTATTATTATTATTATTATTATTATTATTATTATTATTATTATTATTATTATTATTATTATAAGTATTAAGACCCGGTTATGTGGCCTTCGCGTGGTCAAAATTCCGGGGTTAAGCGGCCGTGTCAGGATTGTGGCCGTTCTAGCGGCCACCTAACTTTTAGCTACCAACTGAACCAAGAATACAGGAAATTAACTGCAATTGAAATATACCAACGTGCTTAGTGATCCTCGAAGTTGAATAGGGAACTGTGTTTTTTTGAAAAAATGTCAATATTGTAAGAAATAAATAAGGAAAAATTGAGAAATTATTATTGAATTATACTAGAATTTATTAAAAGCGGGATTAAAGGGCCTTCCACAAAATGTCTTTTCTTGACGAAAATGAAATTATGTCTTAAATTTTACTATTGATACTAAATTAATGCATGAACATGCGTCGAATTTGATAAAAATTTACTGCGGCACGCATCGATTTCCGACGAAATCGATATATGCATAAAAATAACCGCTTTCCGAAATGATAACATAAAGTATAACTCCTTAGCAGCTCCGCCCCCAAAGGCCGGAATATAAAGGTGGAGGCCTGTGCAGCCCGGCCGGCTTAGAGCACATTCTACCGTGCCCAATAAACTCCGCCCACCAGCTGAGATAAATATTACTTCCATCAGTTAATAGTCACTATTAGTCAGTCTGTCACTGTAAATAGAAAGACAGAGAGAGACAGAAAAACGCGCACAGAGAGAGCCAGACAGAAAGACAGAAAAACAGAGAGGGTTGGAAAAGTAGACAGACTGAGACTGAGAGAGATACAGACAGAGAGCGAGAGAGAGAGAGAGAGAGAGAGAGAGAGAGAGAGAGAGAGAGAGAGAGAGAGACAGGCGAAGAGAAAAAGATACAGACAGAGAGAGAGACTCAGAGATGGAGAGAGACAGACAGACGTGGCTAGACAGACAGACATACAGAGAGACAGATAAACAGAGATGGAGAGAAAGAGGGAGAGAGTGATTGGATGACAGAGATGAAGAAAGAGAGAGAGAGAGAGAGAGAGAGAAAGACAGAGAAGGGGAGATGGAAAAAGGATAGAGAGACAGAGAGGCATAACAGAGAAAGGAGACCGGGACACAGAGGA
>CM030863.1:9477245-9627245 GCA_018105865.1 Metaphire vulgaris
AGTTTCCGTGGGTTGGGTTGGGTTTGAAAAGTGATGGGTTGGATTGCGTCAGATATTTTCAATTTTACGTGGGTTGGGTTTGGTTGATGTTTTTTGGGTTGGGTTTTAAAAAATGAACCCAAGTCCATGTCTGGTCTACCATGCAAGAAAGATAATTTGCGATTCCAACAACGTCATCCCGATATCGCACATTAATGGGCAGTAATCAGAACGAAAGTTCTTACTGAGCAGAAAGCATTCGCAGAAAGGCCAAAAAAATTCGCCTTAACGAAATTTCTAGGCAACAGCGACTATCACAATTAGTTGTAACTGTTTTGGCGTAAATACCGAGATTAAAAATTAAAAATTGTCTGTCCATTAACTTCGCTAAAACCTTGTAGGCCTACATGATATGTAGCGTTCATTGTGTTGCAAATCTGCCTCACGTTGCCTGTAACAAACTGCATCAGGAACATATAGGTAGGCAGTTAAGAAGGTAGTTTAGTGCAGTGGCGTAGGCAGGTCAAGTTCCAACGAGGTGCGGAAATATGAAAGTGCCGCCAGTGCGGCCCGTGTTAAAGTAAAAATTAGATTGCTAATGTCTCCAATAGTTCCGCCCTCGGAGGAATGCATGCAACATTTCAACCTGTAACATGATGCCTATTGGTATCTAAACAGTAATTTGAAACGCATAATAATAATAATTATTCACTCTCTCTCTATCCGTCACTAAATCTGTATTTTTTGTCAGTTTTATTCTCTCTGTCTCTGTCTTTATCTGTTTTTCTCTTTCTCTGTCTGTCTCTCTCTTTCTGTCTCTCTCTCCCGCGCCGCGCCCTTGTGCTAGTTCATGGGTTACCCGCTTATCTGACAGTGTAGGTTGAATTCAATTGTATCCATCGCCTGTGCATACTGGCGTTCGATCCGATAACGGTCGCTTGTGTCGTGGGCAGATGATTCTTCGATCGCTTGTCGTATTATATCTGCCAGGATTTTCCTACACCCCACCCCCTGTTTTGGACAGACACCTTAGCCCTAAACCCCTTCCCAGTTTAAAAGAATCAATGTCAATGGGTGGTCGCTTAAGATAAGCAAAGATCCAGCTGGCGATCAACCCTCAACACTTCAGTTTAGACCATGCATAGCGGTCAGCGGAGTATCGTTGATTGAACTTGATTCAACGTCAAAATAGGAAATTGCGAATCGACCTGCTAACATAGCCTAATCTACAGTTACATAATCGATAAGGAATTGATATTAAGATAAACACTCGGCCAATTCGCACTACAAGTCAAGTTCATGAAGTCACTCTCCCCTCACTGTGACAGGAAAATTCATTAATCGATACGAACAGATAACGCATTCACAGAAAATCAGCCAGATGCCTTGATAAGACCCCGAGAGCGGAAGATTTCCCAAAATCGCTCCAGCAATGGTTTAACGCAGACAGGCATATTTAGTTATAGCCTATACTCAATCCGCCCGATACGGGGAGGTAAGGCACGATACGGAGAGATAAGGCTTCATCAGACATTCTGCCAGAGGAATTTTTAACGGTAGTGACAGGCGGTCCTCAATAGATTCTTTACTACTAGTAATCTAGTATGATACTATTGTACCTTTGGAACAAAAGTCTAACGAAAGTCTTGTATAATTATGTCAAACTGGGAGACAGCCGGTCTATTTGGAACGGGTGTATATATATAGTCCGACCAACGCGCGCACAGTCACAGACGGTCATCGTATTCGTTGCGCAAGCATTGCTGTCTAAGCCGAAATTTTGAAGAAAAGCTATCTACACGTGACGTTGACACATCTGAAGATTTTCTGAACAGACATGGAGCCAAATCATTTCTATCGGGTAAGAAAAACTGTTTCATCTGCACTTTACGATTATAAAATATCCAGATGTCAAGATCGTAATGTGACTGTGTACTTAACATTTCAAAACAAATATGCATTGAAAAACAGAAACTCAGATATGCCATCAGAGTCATTATTGTCACTATATGTACTAGAAGAACTTGCGGAGTAAAAAATGACAACGTCTACCTCTTCCCCAGCACTCTTTCGTCGGAAGGGCACGTCAGTGGTTGGCATGCAATAAATACTTTGTGTGAGAAGGCCGGCGTTCCGCCGAAGGAAATTACAGCGACAAAAATGAGACATTTTACAAGCACTCTATACGCAAGTCTGGACATTCCGGAAGATAAGCGAAGTGCCTTTTATAGACACATGGGCCATTCAAAAAGCATAAATGAAACAATTTATCAGACGCCTCTTGCCGAAGTTGAAATACGGGACGTTGGATCCGTACTTACTGTAATTGGTAGGTGTACTATTTAACTTAAATATTTCTTCATTAGCATAACCTGTCATCGACGGCAAGATGGACAGTTAAATTTACTTTCCTTCCTTGTGTAAATATTATCGGTTAGAAGTAAGTGAAGACTGACAAAAGACCCAAAGTCGTGCAATATATAACAAGTACTTATAACTTTGCTTTACTTACATAGCAAGATTATATTTTTTACCAATTTTTTTAATCAGATCAAAGTGTAGGTCGGAGCAGTAATGATGATGGGCAAAATGACGAGAATGCTCATGCAAAGAAAAGTCGACATGCTTCCCGAAAAGAAATCTCAGCTTCACGCTTGTGTTAGTATTATCGCCGAATACGTATTTGTGCACAACCAAACCAACTGAAGCATGTATAAAAACAAATATATGGGGAACGCCTAATGATTCGTTATAATTATCAATATAACTGTCTCTAGATTTTGATTACCATAACCTACTGCTCATTGAGTACGGATTGCAGGCATGGCTACACTTTAGACAACGTGCTAAATTTTGAAGTTCTGTATATAACTTCATTTACACAATTGTACAATTTTAAAATGGCAGTTTCAGTTTTCGTTGCAACTTTTGCAGCTTCGTGTACCCGCGACAGCGATGTTCGGTACACGACAGCAGGCAGTCAAGAACATGCGGAGACAGGTAGAGAAATTTCTGAATGTCTGCTATAGTAGGACACGGTATCAATTGTAGAAAGATGCACCTGACTAGCAAACCATAAAAGGTCGTCAGCTAAAGGGATGAGGTGTCTGGACTTGAGGGCGACATCAGTGCCGGCCGCTCCCGGCGACACTAACTCTCACGCCAATGATTTCACCTACTGAAACGCCTAAGAATTTAGGATACGTTATTGAAATTTTGCTGTTTTAACTTAAAGGAAATGGAATCGAAGCATTCAACTTTTTTTACAACGAGTGGCACATCGCCGCTCCACTTGACCAGCCTGTGGTGATAAAAATCTCTAGGCAACATGGGCCGGAATAGTAGCGAGCCGTAACATTATTAACAAGTTTGCGTCGCCATTCATATTATGTTCCTTAAAAATATGCAAAGCTGTTAAATTTCAGGTTCCCTAGAATAAACGCTTCGAAAATTGAAAAGTTGATTACTTTTTTGGTGCTATCAAAACTTCATAGGACGTTAACGACGGAGAAGTCCGGGAAATGATTCCATGATATAACATTTCCATGTCTATTAGATCCCCCACACGATACGCGAACCCATGTGAATTTGCCGCATGCCTCCTATAGACGGCTTGATTCTTTTATACAAGACGCGTTTCATTACTGTCTGCATTACGTAATCTTTTTGAACATATGTAAATTTTTTATTATCAGGTCAACCGGAACAGGCGTGCGCGTCGCATACGTCAGCGGAAGATTGTGAGCCTCAGATTAACAGGTGAGCAATTGATTCAATCAATGAGCTGGTGATTTGGGTTCAAAATCGAATCGAATCAAAACCAACCCAAATCAAATCAAATCACTGACATTTTAACACTGGGTGCCACCCAAGTGCTAACTTGTGTACCGGTCGGATTTAGTTAAGTCTTCCAAAATATGGTACCGGCGATTTTAAACATACCAGAGTGACCTTGGGTATAGGGAAAGGAACCGTCTACATAAACGTCTCATGAATGCTCCAGTAAAGGAGAGGTAAGGGGAAAAATTCTTAATTATTATTATTTAATAAATATTAACGGCTACACTTAGGCCTACGTAATGTATACCTTTTTAGCTTAATTTTTAGATATTTATCTTTTAGCTCTGGATCACAGAATTCACCTCCGGCAAAAAAGAGGAAATTCACTCGCTGGAATCAAGAGCATACACGGACCGTTTGTCAATATTTTCATCGACACATATCGGAAAACGCTGGTCTACCTTGTAAGAAAGATATTCTGCGTTTCAAGGAGCGGCACGCAGATATCGTACATGACTGGACAGTCATACGAACCAAAAGTTCTTAACGAGCAAAAAGCCTTTGCAAAAAGGAAACAAATTCGCCTTGACGAGTTCTCGATGCAATAGTTAATCTGACAGTTAGTGGTTATAGTTTCGGCCCAATAATAATAAATAACAACAATGTTTACAGTGGTTCAGAAGGGTATCCCTGTTTCAGTAGCGGATCTAGCGGGGTCAGGGGGCAGCTGACCCCTGACGTGATTTTGAAGGAAAGTGGCCTGTTTTCAGAAATAATAATGTAATATTGTTTTGGTAAATAAACAGGGCAATGTGCAGCGACGCCAGTGAAAAAGCAAAAAAAGGTCGTCACTACGTTCGTTTTTAGAGTTGCAACTTCGAAATTTTGTGCGGAGAGCAAAAAAAGGTCGTCAGGAAATTTTGGCCTGAATTTCTCAAAATTTGACCCCTGGTCCAAAATCCTGGATCCGCCACTGCCCTGTTTTGGAACCACTATATTTAGCCCATCCAATCTAGTATACTATAGTACCAAGGTTTATTTTGAAATCATCCACACTAGATACCATTACTACCTTCTCATCCAACTCATTACATCTGTCCAACACTCTCGCACTAAGCAAATTCTTTTTGTATCTCCCAATCCGCTTCTTAAACAGTTTCATGCTGCATTCTCGGGTATCATCATATTGTTTAGTTGTAAATAACCTTCTCTTGGTACATCCCACTTTGTTTGTTAGTGTTTTGTAGTCTCAATTAGATCCCCTCTTGTTCTTTTTTCCAAAGTTGTCAATCCACAGCGTTTTAGTCTTTCTTAGTAGTTTATTATCGTGATGAGTTGTTTGTAGATTACATGATCGGTAATTTGCTGTTGCTAACCAGTGTCAAGTCAAAGGTGATTTGTTTCGGTAAGGTAACAAGGTGGTTGTTATGCATTGAAGGTCATTTGAATCAAATATATATGACCTTGGATTCTATGTATAAAAGGGGTGAAAGATTTTGTAGAATTGTATTTGATAAGGGAAGTTTTATGTTCTATTTGTTATTTGGATTTATGGATTGCACTTTTGGATTAAAAATTGCATGATGATTTTGTGGATCGTTCTAAGTAGTGTTTTGGGTTAGTGTGAATAATTATTTTTTGTGTGTGTTGATCTGCAGTGACATTGATTGGCTGCTTATTGAAATTGGTTAATGTTTTGTGTTAGTGCGGAGATTAGTTTGTGCTGCTGTGTGTTAGTAGGCAATGACATTGTTTTGCTGTTTCTTTTGTTTATTGGTAAACAAAGAAATTGATTTGATTTAGAGTGAGGACAAGGAACATTAGTTATGGAATTATATTTTCATTGATTATAAAAAGATCCTTATGTGCATTGTGCAATAGGGTGGAGTGAAAAGTACGAAATTTTAAAAATTTTCGAATTCAAAATTCTAATAATGCGGGAAAGTTGTGCAAGGTATCAGTGATTTGTTCTGTGAAAATTTTGAATTTTTAAATCAACATTAAGAGCCTCCCCAGAGACAATGAAGTTTGGGCATTTTGTGAAATTTGCATTTTGGCATATAGGCCTTATCCATTTACGTACAACTGTTTTATTTTAATAATACAAACAATACAATTATCCAAAACTGCTTTTGTAAAGAGGTAAAAAGAATTGCAATCATTTCTATTGCAACTTGCATACTGTATAGACCCTGTAGCGCTGTGGCAAGCTTCGTTATGTCTCACAATATGCAAAGCACAGTACATGCCGGATCAATTACACAATATGCGCTTTACTGTGAAACCACAGTTGTTTTTCATGAAGTCTGATTTTGTGCTAAAATATGGCATGAGCCTGAGAGAGGCATGCTTTGACTTTATGTGTACTTCTCTTACAATTTGGACCACATACTGCAGCACTGGCCTCAGTTCACTTCACACATCTTTCAGTTGCCTGAGAATGGCACTAACATCTCTTAAAGTTCAACTGCTGATCTACGCTCTTTATCAAGGAAGAAATGCCTTGGCCTGAGAGGTTAGAAAGCAGAGGAGGAGCTGATAGTTGTTTCTTGTGCCAGTTAATTAAGTCAATATAGGCCTAACTGGCAGCATCAACATTGAACACTGGAATTTTGAATTTTGGAATTCGAGTAATATTTGAAGTACGTCTAGCTTTCAGTATTCTTCATAGCTCTACCTTCTCTGATGTGTTGCTGTGCATCTGCATCTGATAACATTGCCAGCAGTAGATTCTCTTCATGTCCAATGTAGCCGTTTATTTGGACTGCCGGATCAGCTACTAATTTAAGTACTACAGGAAGGTATCGTGATAATGAAATTGTCTTACAAAGTTGGTGCCCTCCGTCCTTGCAGGATGGTTTCATTTTGATATCAAACCAGACTGGAGTATATACTTTTGTATCATAAGTTGCTAGTTTTTCAAATTTTCAGTTGGGTTTTCCATCCCTTGGTTAGCTGTTGCTAGTCATCTTGAATGTGCGAGTTTCCTTGGGTCGCGTGATGCCAAACTCTGCGAACAGTCACCAATTGTTATAACCTTCCAAACGTCCGGCAGATAAGCCTTATCTGAACTTAAGTCTTCGCATGTTACAATGGTAACAATGGGTATCTCTCCTTCAATTAAATCGAAACCTACAATGGGAAAGTTCTGACAAGTTTGTAGCTGCTGGCCAAGTGGACCAGAAGCCCCTTAGGTCCTGTACCGGTAGCTGATCCACTGCAAAGGTCACCCTACTTCTTCTAACAACCTCGAGTTAGAAGTTAGAAGAGAAAGGAGCTGACTTACAGAAACTGGTTGCGATGGTACTGTAACTAATACTGGGAAATCAGAGATGTTATGAGGTTGTTAGAAGAAGTAGGGTGACCTTTGCAGTGGATCAGCTACCGGTACAGGACCTAAGGGGTGTCTGGTCCACTTAGCCAGCAGCTACAAACTTGTCAGAACTTTCCCACTTGGCCAGCAGCTACAAACATGTCAGAACTTTCCCATTGTAGGTTTCGATTTAATTGAAGGAGAGATACCAATTGTTACCATTGTAACATGCGAAGACAATACACGTTTTGATTCAAATTGCAGATCCTTTCTCGGTGAAACGTGACCAACATACTTAGACCCTGACTCCTGAACAATTGCCACACACTCCTCAATTACAGTTTTCATATGATGTATCCCATCTTTATTCTTAGACACTAGTGTTTTATCCTTCCTTCCATCAAAAGAAACACATTCGATAACATTGCTGTCCTCTTCATTCAGTTCCGTTCTTTTCCCTTCAATTCTCATTTTGCTTCTGTCTAAATGAGGGTTTTATCGTCTTCATAAACGAGTACAATGTCTTGAAGACATGCCGAAGATAGGGCATCTACCTGCCTTATCTGATACAGAATACATATCATGCAGCTATTAAAGATATATTAGGCAGAGAAGTTCGCATTTGTGAAGAAGTCTTTTTTATTTTTACTTTACTCTCAGTTTCTCGACGTGAAATCCTGGCGGATCATAGTTGCTAATCATCAAGAGAATCACTGTCTGAAGTATATGCATCGTCATTAGGCCTACTGATGACTTCAACAGGAACATCTGCTTGCCCACTTGTAGATGGTTGTGACGCAGAGACCTTGGAGAGTTCTGAGTGTCTTCTTGCCAACCTCTTTAGAATATTCCCACATTCCGTGATGTCAATTCCTACCACGGCCATTCGTCTAGCACCTCGCTGATGCAACAGAAATTCACGATCCTTTACAGGCACCTTGTTTTTCATCACACAGGCACACTAGCTGAAATCTGCATGCAGATATATCAAACAAGTTTGTTTCTGCAGTCCAATCGAAAATCCTCAGGTTTATTTTGATAGGACGGTTGGTCTCTCCTTACCTTGAAGGGCTTTAACAGGTTCATGTACTTCTACAAGAACAGGTAACTTATTTCAAATATTTGGGAAGCATTATTACAAGTGATGGAAGAAGTGATAAAGACATAATAACAAGAATAGGTATGGCAAAATCTGCCTTCATGGAAATGAAACAAATATTAACGAACAAGAAAATATTAAAAGAAACAAGGCTCAGAGTGCTTAGATGCTATGTATGGTCAGTTTTGTTATATGGATCTGAGACGTGGAACATATCAAAAAAGATTAAAAAGAAACTGGAAGCGGCAGAAATGTGGTTTTATAGGAGGATGCTAAAGGTCCCATGGACAGACAAGAGAACTAACGAAGAAATACTACAGATGATGGAAGAGAGACGAACACTGATGACTACCATCAAGTTAAGACAGATGAAATTTTTCGGGCACGTGATGAGAAAAGATGGATTAGAAAACTTGGCAGTGACAGGCATGGTGGAGGGTAAAAGATCAAGAGGAAAACAAAGATCAAAGTATACAGACAGAATGAGAGAGGAAATGGGGATAGGAAATAACATCGAACTCCTGAGGAACACTAGAGATCGAGAAAAGTGGAAGTCCATGGCCGCCGACGCAGCAATGCATGGCACCTGAAAGAAGAAGAAGAAGTACTTCTACTTGTAAGGCGTAATTAACTTCAGCACCCTTGTGTGAGACAATGGGAATAGAGGATATATCCCAACGCAGCAACATACCCAATTACCAATTAGCAATATTACTGAAACTTCAGGACGCTTGGGGAGGCTCTAAACATTAATCCAGTTAAGTGATTTTTGGCACAGTTTCTCTCTATACCATAACACAACTTTTCCAAACTATTACATTTACATCACTGAGAAAAAGTTTTTTCACTCCACCCTATTGTGCAATAGTTGTTTTTGAGAGATGTCTCATGTTTCTGTTTGGGTTTGATCATTAAGGAATGGAGATGAGAAAATAGTAAATTTGTTGTGTGTTATGATTTTTTCAGATTTTATTGGGTGTGTTTTCTAGATTAGCGGCAAATATTAAATAATATTTGGAGAGAACCAGTATATTTGTTGTGTGTTATTGTTCAAGCATAAAAAGCATTAGTACGTACAGTTGTTTATCCGAGATCTGATGAATACTATGGACAATACATTAATCATTAGATTTGATTTATTTCGTAGTATTATTTGTTTTGACAATGAATAAATATACTGTTTAGATATCTTTTCCAATGCCAGTAAGAGCTCATGTTTTGATGTCTTGAATAAAGTTGCTACGGTTGGGTGTATTTCTGTGTTTTACTGTCAGAATACTTATTGGTTTTGTTAAGTAAGGCAGATATTTAGATTGCTTTGATTTATTGTTTTTTTGTGTATAGGTTAACAGAAGCTGCTTAGTGCTTTTTGATTTAATTGACAGGGGAAAATGAACCTTGTAAAGTGAAATGTCAATTGAGTATGAAAAGTCTTGTTTAAAGGACTTATTGTGCTCATGACGTCACGTTTTATATGTCTTAATAAATGATTATAATTGGAAAGAGTTGTCTTTCGTAATGTAATCGATCACGGCGCTATAGCTAATTTAGGCCTAGATGGAGGCGGTTTGACGCGAACAGTTTCTTTTATGGAAAAATACCTTACCGATAAACAAGTCCCAGTATTTTGATGATAGGGCGGCTTTGGGCTACTTTGTCGACCAATGGTTCAGTTCCTATGGTTGGGATTGTCATGATTAGTTCAATTACCTTTAATACTAAATTAATTAATTAATTAGATATACAGTATACTTACTTACTTATATGTAGTATCTACAAATGTTTGTACTAACAACCTCTGGGCGACCAATTGTTGCGGGATTTGATACAATTTCTGGCAAAACTCGTTGTGGGTCTCCGTCTGGGCGCTTACATCTCCGAGCTGGTTCAGGAAAAATTATTTCACGGACTCTCTTGCAAACTCGGACCAGCTCGCCTTGCACATTATTCCATGATCAATGACAAGTTCTATGTATGTATTATATCCATTTTGTAAGCCCTTTCCGTCCATTTTATATTATATATATGCGTCCATTACATAGACACATATAAGTATATATGCATATAAAGCTATAGATAGAAGAGTGCAGTGGTAACAACTTTGAAACTTTGAAAACTTAGAGCAGAATATATATATATATATATATATTTATATACATACACATATATTATCTCCATTTTTGAAGCCCTATCCATCCACTTTCAGAAGTTTGGCACGAACGGAGCAACGAAGGCAGTTATATATATATATATATATATATATATATGATAAGCATTTCTATACATTTCATATAGCATAAATACATGCTATATATATGCTGTCATATACATGCTGCCAGGTATATATCATACTAATATTATATAATTATGTTGCTTTAATATATATATATATATATATATATATATATATATATATATATATATATATATATATATATATATATATATATATGTATATGAGACTATACATGATAAGCATTTCTATACATTTCATATAGCATAAGTACATGCTATATATATGCTGCCATATACATGCTGCCAGGTATATATCATACTAATATTATATAATTATGCTGCTTTAATATATATATATATATATGTATATGAGACTAAGTATGCTGTTGTATCTATATATGTGCTGTCATAATATATCATGTATGTTGTTGATATATATATATATATATATATATATATATACACATATATATGTGTGTGTGTCATAAATATTATCGCACACATACATAATATGTAATATGTATAGAGATTATATACGGTATATATAGTTATTTTTAATGCACTTAATATATATATCCTTATAATATATGTATATATGGTGATATGATCAGTATATTATATGGATTAGCAGCATATCCGATTGCCGCGCAGATAGCACATTTATCATTATCTATTTTCATAAAGGCCTATGCTTTATTAAATATTGCATATTATATTTTTATACTTGCTGTCACATATATATCATATTATATATTAGTGGCATTTACAGTATACATAAATACGTATATGCGCATAATATAAATACATATTAAATGATTATCATATGTTTGAATATTTATAAGTAGACCGTTTCCGTGAGGGGAAATGGTCTTTTCCCTGGATATTTCAAATTCCCCCCCCGGAAATTTTGGCAAACTACATACTTACAGCTCTCCCACAGACCCCTAGCTGACTTTACCCCCGGCCTTGTCAGTTTCCCCGTAGTCCATGAGTCTAGATTACCCACTTACTTACTTACACTGACATATAGGCCTATATATAGGGATTATAGGCCCTATATTTATAGTAATAACAGCTTATTTTATCCTCTTGTACGGTTTAGCTAGCTATGGTAGGCCTATATATAATTTTCTCTATTGATACCCCATTAGAGGGCCGGCCCTTTTACCGTGCAATCGTCGAAAACATTTCAGTATAGGAAAATGCACGGGAAAAGGGCCGGCCCTTTTATACGGGTTTTATGGTTTAGTTTTGGATAAGGTGGCCGTGCATTTTTGTTATACTATGTGTTTCTAATAATTTTTCAAAATCGCTTCATCCATACTTAGACAGTACCTTTCTAAGTAATTTATCCAAATTTTGATGAAATATATATGATGCATCATTCGTGGATGATGATTTATTAAAACGGCCACTTTCCTAATTGATTTATTGTAAGGCCACCTAATCTGGGAAATAGCGTTATTATTATTATTATTATTATTATTATTATTATTATTGCCAGACAATTTCTTCAGCGCAACAGACAAGACTAAGGTCCAAGACAAGAGCGCTTAACAAGACAGTGCAGTCAAACCCTATCTTAAATAAATATGTTTTTAGGTTTTTGCGTTGATCAGACTTCTTCCTGAAAATTTCCTGGCTGCGTTTTTTGACTGATAAAAGACTGGCCAGGGCACAAACAGTTCACCTTCAAGGCGGAGGCGGCTCCACAGGGGACCCGCGGACTATGCCCCCCATTGAATGCCTGACCCGTTCAAAGCAAGACGAAATTAATTCAAAAGCTGGTTTCTCAACGTCTTCTTCTCATCTCTCTCTCTCTCTCTCTCTCTCTCTCTCTCTCTCTCGCTAAGGCGTTCCTTCGCTCTCACTTCTCTCCTTCTCCTCCTCTTTTTTTATTCTTCCTCGTCTTCCTCGGTCCTCCTCCTTTCCCTCCTCAGCCTATTCCTCCTTCTCTCCTCCTCCTTCTCCTCATCTTTCTTATTCTCCTCCTCCTCCTCCTCCTCCTCCTCCTCCTCCTCCTCCTTCTTCTTCTTTTTCTTTCATTTCACTTCACTTTATCGACAGGAAATAGACTAATGCATTTCGGACACCCTCTAATGCGCATCAGTCCACCCATCTGTCTACCCCGGGGCTATTACACACCCCCGTTTTCATCACCCCCCGACAGGCTTCTTCCATTTGTTTAACCTTTAGCCAGAGTATCGGCCTAACGAACGCACTAAACGTTAAAAGTTGCAAACATTGCAAGTTTAACATGAATTAAGAAATTATTGTTATTTTGTCCCTTTTTAGAATATTAGAAATAATAAAATTAAAAATTTCCATATAGCAAATCGGTTTGGCGATGCGTTTTACTTACTGTTTTACTCGAGAAGTAGTAAACTTTATTTCTATATAATTGTTTATTTATTACATTTATTATCTAATTTATGCAGTCTATTTTATTATTTATGCATCGATTCTATTTGTATTGTATTATTTATTTATTTTATTTTATTTTCTGGTTGTATATATGAATTAGATTGCCCGTTGAATGGACGATGGATCAGTTGTGAATTTAGAATAGTAGCACCACCACCACCACTCCTCCTCCTCCTCCCTCCTCCTCCTCCTCCTCCTCCTCCTCCTCCTCCTCCTCCTCCTCCTCCTCCTCCTCCTCCTCCTACTACTACTACTACTACTACTACTACTACTACTTAGCAAGTCTTAGCATGATTTAGAGTGGCTTAGGAGACATTACTGCCTGTGTGAAAGCCACTAGGGGCACTAACGGGGCTTGTACCCGCTCCGTCAGCCTGACGCTCCAACACGTAACCCACTCTACTACTACTACCACTACTACTGCTACTACTACTACTACTACTACTACTACTACTACTACTACTACTACTACTACTACTGCTGCTGCTGCTGCTACTACTACTACTACTACTACTACTGCTGCTGCTGCTGCTGCTACTACTACTACTACTACTACTACTACTACTACTACTACTACTACTACTACTACTACTACTACTACTACGCAACGTTTGAGCAATGTCTCTTTATGAATGATTGAATCTTTAATTCGGCGGCGCGTTGTACGAAAGGTAATTCGTTTCATTTACTGTTTCAGAACCTCCGACGATAGAAACCGCTCCCGAAGACCAAGCGGCAACAGAGGGCAGCACCGTCGTCTTCAAGTGTCGCCCTCAGGGGTCGCCGAAACAGGGTTCCCCCAAACCCTTGATTCAATGGCTCTTCAACGGGGAGCTGATCGTCAACGAACAATTCGTTGTTGTTAGAGGTAAGCACCATTGCATGATCGGTGGTCGATATTTCTTAAAAATGGGCTATGGCCAGTGTTTAATCTAGACTCCTGGACTCCGGGGGGACTTGAAATGCCGGGGGGACTGACAAAGCCGGGGGAATTCTGCTAGGGGCCGCTGTTAGTCCATGTAGTATTCCAAAATTTCCGGGGGAATTTGAAATTTTCGGGGGGGAGGGCAATTTCTCCCCGGAAACGGCCTAGATTAAACACTGGCTATGGCTATGTCTGTGGCTGCACCTATGGGCGTTCACACATTTGGGCAAGAGGGGCACTACCCCACCCCCTGGAAAATGCAACTCTATTGTTTGTAACTAGGTCTAACTATTTATTTCAACCCTTAACCAATATTTTCACACTAACCCACTACTGATACACAAAGTGACATTGAGAAACTTAACTTCAACTAAGAACTGTTTGAATTCAATACATTTAAAACTATAGCTACAGCTTATTAACCGTGACCATTGTGTTTTACCCCCTGGAAAATTTATGCGGGCGCCACTGTTTGGACCAACCACTAAATTTTTAACCGAAGAGCAGGTAGCTGGTTGGATAGGCACCAAAATGTTCTGCCCCACTGGTGGGTCATCCAGTAGCCCCCATCCAATCCTTTGGAACATTGTACGTAACTTATATTGCTTTCAAAGTACGGAAGGACATAGTTGTAATCAGTGGCGGCTCCACAGGGGACCCGTGCCCCCCAATTGAGTACCTGGCCCACCAGGGCCCCCTGTTGGGACCCTATACTTAATGCTACATACCTAACAACAAATGGTTGGCCCCATAACTAGAATTTGCCACCCAAACGCCCCCCCCCCACTTGCCAAATCCTGGATCCGCCACTGGTTGTAATGTACATAAAGATAGCTATGCATGACCGTGAATTTGTGATATATCATTTGCCTTTGCACGATTGTATCGATTCTAAAACTATGCAGTAGATAGTTAGTATGTCATAGTAGAAATTGATTGTAGCTCGTGTATCTTATACTGATTTTTTGTATTTAGCGTCGGGCAATAGGCCTATCATATTTATAATTAATTACAACCATTTGAATGCATTGTTTTATAAAATATTTAAGATTGATTTCAAAGTCTTTTCAGCGTCAAAAGACCGATTGAAATGTCAATAGAGGAGGAGAAGGAGGAGGAGGAGCAGTGGCGGCTCCACCGGGGGGGGCAGTGGGCCCCCCCCCGTGCCCCCTATTGAATGCATGGCCCCCCAGTGGCCCCCTGTTGGGACCCTATTCTTAATGCTACATACATTAAACAACAAATGTTTGCCCCCATGTTTGCCCCCATGATTAGAAGACCCCAACGGCCCCCACTTGCCAAATCATGGAGTCACCACTGATGAGGAGTTGGAGGAGGAGGAGGAAGAAGAAGAAGAAGAGAGAGAGAGGAGAGGAGAGGGGAGTGAAGGTTCAAACAAAATCCCCAAAACTTCATTTCGGATCTTCTTGTCAATATTCGCTCTCCATCATAGGCGCTTACTTCCGTTAGACTACCAAAGGGAAGGGGAAAGTTACCCCCCCTCCGCCGCTTTTTCATCCAAGTTCACGCCACTGCTCACCATTTCTGTGATTTGTTCTGATGTATTATTGCTTTGGAAGCTGTTATCTGTGCTATCCTCTCCGCAGTGTTTAATCTAGACTCCTGGACTCCGGGGACTGAAAAAAGGGGGGGGGGAACTGACAAAGCCGGGGGATTCTGTTAGGGGCCGCTGTTATTCCATGTAGTATTCCAAAATTTCCGGGGGATATGAAATTTCCGGGGGAGAAGGGCAATTCCCCCCACCGGAAACGGCCTAGATTAAACACTGCCTCTTCGATTGTAAATCGTCAATCCGGGCGCATTGGACTCTTAATTTTCAGACACTGCGTTAACGTTATCGAACATTCGACGCCGTCAGCAGGGCATCTACCAGTGCATCGTTCGTAACGGGATCGGCATGGCCCACGCCGCGGCCCGTTTGACGGTCGGCGACCAGCAGGCACAGACCAAGGCACCGTCCGGCGCTCCATCGACGCCTGGTCCGGGCCAGCCAGACGGTAATGGTAGGTTCAGTCCAGACAGGAACATGGGTTGAGTCCATCCTTAGGTTGGGTTGGGTTAGGTCAAAATTTTCCATGTTTGTGGTTGGTTGTTGGGTTGGGTAAGAAAATAAGTTATGATTTAAGAAATTGTAATGTATTACGTTGGGTTGGGTGAAGTAACCCTTATTGTTTTTAGTTGGGTTGAAGGTAAAGGGTTGGGTCTGAATCATGTTAATGGACCCTTGTTAGTGTTTAAAAAGGATCCATGTTAATGGACCCTTGTCCATGTTTTGTTCAACCTACCAAATTTGTTTGTATATATATATATATGATAAATATATATATATTTTATTATTGTTATATATAGATATATATATATATATATATATATATATATATATATATATATATATATATATATATATATATATATACTAGCTCTAAACTCAACTGTGCATGAAACAATCAAAAGTTAAAATTACTCAAAGTTCAGAGTTTTGCAGCAGAGTGACGTCATCAGTAAAATTACAAAATTCTCAATTCTTGCTTTCTCTTCCTCTTCTTTACAGCTTTTACAAGTAATTGTTATGACCATAATAAAAAAGCTCAATAATAACAACTGCTGCCTTAAAAGGCGGCTGTGAGTCACCGGCGCAGGTGGTCTATTATTCCATATTGTTACCCATAGATTCAGTAGAATGGCCTCATTCTGAGCATGGTCAATTCCATTTTCCAGGTTACAATAATCTAGAAATTGTATTTATTATTATTATTATTATTATTATTATTATTATTATTATTATTATTATTATTATTGCAAAGAAAGTTAATGAACGGACTGCCTAATGATGTAAGGAAGTACATTTGTTTCTAATCTGAGAAGAAACAAGTTTAATATGGCACAGAGTAGAGAGACAGAGCAGAAGAAAGAGTGGCAGACAGACAAACAGACAGACAGGGATAGACAGGGACAGACAGACAGGGATAGACATGGGATAGACAGGGATAGACAGACAGGTAGATAGAGGAGAGAGTGTGTGTCTAATCAGGGGCGTCTTTAACCAGTGCGCGGGGCCCCTAAGGGCACCTGGCACTGTGCCCTGTAAAGACGGGCCATATAATAAGACGTCATTATTATCAATGTAATGACAATAATTAAAATGCTTTTGGGAGTAAAAATTTGTTGTTTTGGTATCAGAAATTTAGAGGTAATGGTATCAATTAAATTCATTATATTTAAGTGGAGAAATAAGGCTGAAACCTATTGATCAGTTAGCATATTAAAAAAGTAGTTTAACATTCTGGTAAGCATTGCCCTTTCAGGAATTTTAGGAAACTGAGAGATTGGAAATGGGGCCCCATATAAGATTTTAGAGACATTTTTATAAATTGGGGCAATTTTTAGGTCCCGGGCATTGTATATAGAGAGAGTTATTATTATAAATTAACATGTTATTAAAGACATTATAATACAGCATGTGTCCGGTGTCCAACAACAATTGAACGCCTTTCTCTCCACGTGGAAAGGGTCTTCTTTCTTTCTTCTGTCAACGTAATTGGTTTCTTCGACGGCTTTCTTCAGCTGCCTTAAGTGGCAACAAAGCATCCGGTCGCCTTAGGCAACGCCTTTTAGAGCCAGGCGGATTTCTCGGGGTGCGGGGGGGGAGGGCTTCTTTTGGCCGCTTCTTCTGGTGCAGGGCTGCAGGCAGTCGGTCTCCTGTTGGCTACACGGACCGAGTCGTACACGCTTTTGTCCCATTCGTCCATCGCCTCATCGCTGTCGGCAAGAAAACGATAATAATTACTCGGAGAAGAAAAGGAGCTTCAGGAATTTTAAAATGGAACCAAAACAGTGCGAGCTGATGAACCATATTATAATGCGTGTCTTTACAAACACACACACACAGATTTTTGTGTATATATATATATATACACATACATGCATACATACATACATACATACATACATACATACATACATACATACATACATACATACATACATACATACATACATATCTGTGTGTGTTCCAGGCTTACAGCAGATTAGATTTACAATAAAACAACAATTTATAGCGTACCACATTTTCAACTATGTACATGTATATACTTATATTTACAGCTATATATATATATATATATATATGTGTGTGTGTGTGTGTGTGTGTGTTTGACCTCTTCTGTAATAATATGTTTTCTATTAGTTAACGATGACTATGAAGAGACCGATGACGAAGAAGAGGAGGAGTACGATCTCTATGACTCAGATAATGTGAATTGGAATTTTGAAACAGGCGGCGACTTCGCCGAAGGTAAGTAAGCAGTTGAAATTATTACTGTTTACCATCGACGAGAATAATAATTAGTCAGATCCAGTGGCGTGGCCAGGCTTTCCGAATAAAGGGGGGGCCACATCGACATTTCTCTGGATTAAAAAGTCTCCGACGAGCCAAAAAAGGGTGTCGAGTAGTTCTTTTCATATTCACGTATTTTCTTCGCGTATGCTACCTACCTTACCCCCACCCCCACCACCACCACCACCACCACCACCACCACCACCACCACCACCACCACCAATTTCTCATCGGTTTTGCACAAATCCCACCAAAGCTCTCAGCCGGAATAGGGAGAACCCCCCCTTCCCCGTATTTCCCGTAGCTGCGCAAATGGTCAGGTCGTTCCAGAACCTGCTGAGTTTCGTCAATGACTAGCATAGCATTGATCATGATCATGATCACGACCAGCCCATTTCTGTTTCTTTAAGCGCCAATATTTTTATAGGTTTCACTGATGCTACTATTTTTTTCTAAAAAAATTCACTCGAACGCTGCCAACAGCTACAGAACAGCTATACAATAATTACTTAATTGATAAAGTAAATATTTAATAATCAATTAATAATTTAATCACAAGTTTTTCAGTTTAAATGCATCTGCAATTTATTTCTTTAAGGCCGATGGTAAAGCAAAGTCAGTATTTTCTGTATTTGAGCTACTGAAAATTTAAATGTTTATATATTATTATATTAAATGTAAAAATTGAAAAATAAAACTTCTTTGGTAGTGCAATAATGGAGACCCTGAAGACCGCCTCTGCTTATTATTATTATTATTATTATTATTATTATTATTATTATTAGTAGTATTATTACTATTATATTTTAGTAGTAGTAGTAGTAGTATTAGTACTATTATTATTTATTACTAATAGTAGTAGTATTAGACCATTATTATTATTATTATTATTATTATTATTATTATTATTATTATTATTGTTATTGTTGTTGGTGTTGGTGTTGGTGTTGTTGTTGTTGTTATTGTTATTAGCCACGTCATCAAGCGTATCCGTTAAAATCATTTAGCGCCTTCGTAATAATATCTACTCTTGAATTGCATTGCATGCTGATGGTTTTTCTCCAGATCGACCGGGACCATCGAAGCCGAAGGTGTCCGTCCTCGGCAACACTTCCGTTCTGGTCAGTTGGCAGATAGCGGCCGCGCCATCTGGCGTCCCGGCGGTCGAGATGTTCAAGATCAAGGTCAAGGAAATCGTCGAAGAGTCGTCTTCGTCGAAATGGATGACGGTCGACGATGACGTCTCGTACGGACTCAGAATGTTCGAAGTCAGAGGACTGAGAACAGGTGTGCACGCAGGTTAAGCTGTCATCGTCGTCGTCGTCATCATCATCATCATCATTGTCATCATCATCTTCGTCATCTTCATGTTGACAGAGGAGGGGGTAAAAAGAGAAGTTGACGTCAACAATTTCACTTTTTACAAATAATCAAAAATAGGAAATTTCATGGAATACTACTTATTATATTGGAAAAAAGCATGGCAAAAAAGGTCATCACCACCACATTTTGACATTCGATGAGCAAAACAGGGGAAAAATGGTAAAACTGGTCATCATCGCAAAAAATATTAACCTTGTTATTGGGACCTGTCAATGATCTTGGGGGGTCAAAAGTTTTTGACGTAATTATAGGGGGTAACTGAAAATTGACAGTTGTTGACAAGGGGAGGGAGTCAAAATTGCCCAAAAATTGTTGACATAATTAATGGACAGCCCTTAAGTAGGTAAAATCTCGTGGATTTATATAGCACTTTGGAGGGCAGCGAAAAGTAGCTGCCTATTCTTAGGCGCTAAACATATATTGAAATCACTATGGGAAAGGTGGATGATCAGCCAGGCAATGGTCAATACAGTATATCCGGAGGGCAGTGAGGCTAGATTGTTACAACTATGGATGAAATTATATTAGTAAAAGGAAGGATTTAAGCTTATTTCTGAAGACACGAGGGGATAATGCAGGAATTAGCTGTTACTAGTTGTTACACGCTGTAATAAATTCTTAAAATGCTGTTTCAATATATTGAAAATTAAGCCTAATTCGATCACTCAGTCAGTATTAGAGATAACAAATCTTTTAATGCTGAAACATAGGCCTATCGCCCATTATATTAATAATTACATTAAAATTTACATTACATAAGCTTTTCTTGAATTTTACATTTACATTATTAATCGCTTTTTACAATTTACATTTTGCTTTTTTGGCTGTACAAAGATTATTTATCACGAGTGTCAATCTGCCTCACTGCTTTTGTGTGCTACCTCAAATATATAATATATATGTTCTTCGTCTAAAAAAGGTGTTCCATTAGCGCAAAAAGAAATAGCAGTCCTCGTCGAGTTTGCAAGCGTTTAGACTATCTTGAATGTCTGTATTAAGAAAATATGATATTAGTATATACAAAATAACAGTGGCGGTTATAAGTGGGGGATGAGTGGGGATGCATCCCCACCGGACTTCCGGACTTTTTTTCGCTTGTGAAACCTATTGTTTTGTTTGGGTAAAATTCTAGTAAAACTACAGGGAAAAGACTGCGGATGACCTTTTTTGCTTGTCAACCTATTTTTCGGTGAAAGTGTAGAAAAATTAGGGGAAAAATTTCTTTTGCCAGCCTTTTTCGGCAAAGTATATTGATTTTTCCCTTCTCTTTTCACCCCTCCACCAACTTCCTATGAATTCATTTCATCCCACCCACCCCCACCAAGAAATCCTGGAACCGCCACTGCCAAGTAGAGAAATAGAATTAAATTGAGGAATTATTTTAAAATATTATTATTTTCTTATCAGTTTGTCGATACTGTATCTCTTATCGCAGGAAAGACTTACAGATTTCGGGTTGTCGTTGTCTACGCCGATAGCGAACGCAAAGTCGGCCCAGTCTCAGCCAAGGTCACTCTTACGTCGGGGTCAGGTGGACCATCGGGAAAGACAAGGATGCCAGCGCCTGTAATCGTGGAAGCACACTCGGTCTCAAAGAATAAGGTCTACATTGGCTGGCAGGTCAGATATTTAACCTTTGACCTACATGACCTCACTCATTAAATATTGATTTTGTGATAATAGCTGGACAGCAGTGGCGTTGCCAGAATTTTCGGAAGGGGAGTTGTTGGTTTTGGTTTTCACCGTGACCAAAAATCTTGACAAGCAAAAAAAAGTTCGTCACTTTTATAGCCAGTTTGTCAGAGGGTGTTGACTCCCAAAATCGCGTCCCAAGATAAAAAAATACATGAAAACTCATTAAAAATATTTTATTTTCAGCAGCCAAGGGGAGTTTTAACCCATAAACCCCCTTGGCTACGCCACTGCAACTCAGTAATGTGCCATTACTGCTTTGGTAATATGGCGCACAATAAATTGTCAGTTTAATAACAATAATAATAATAATAATAATAATTGTCTAATTTAATAATAATAATAATAATAATAATAATAATAATAATAATAATAATAATAATAATAATAATTAATCAGTGGCTTTTCAAGGAAAAAATATTTGGGAACTCATTTAACATCTGTTTCGTCGTTAGAAGAATACATGCCTTCGATATTAGTAGAATAATATATATGTATAATATTATTTATATATATTTATATATATACATATATATACACACACTGTATAATATATATTCTAACCCATCATGATTTAGACTCAACACAGCAGGTGACAGCACACCTTAATATATTGCAAAGTATATAATGGCACTATAGAAAATTCAACGATGGTGGTGATGATGATGATGATGATGATGATGATGATGATGATGATGATGATGATGATGATGATGATGATGACGATGATGGAGGCAAATTTATATGTGAATTTGTTAAACGCCACGCACAGCAACCGGACACCGAACAGTGGCCGGTCGAGAGTTTCTTCGTCTATTTCAATCCGTACGACAAAGACGCCGGCGCCCGGAAGAAGATCAAACTGCCCGGAACCAGTCTGCGTAACTACGTCCTGTCCGACTTGAATCCCGGAACGGCGTACAGCATCCGGATGCGCAGCTTCGGAAAGCTGGGCGCAAAGAGCAGCTTCAGCAACACCGTCGTCAAGGAGACGCTAGGTGAGTCAGAGTCCAGGGTTTAATTAAAACAGGGGCAACTGCACAGGGGCCCCGGTCTGGGGGGAAAATCTGACTCCTGGACCCCGGGGAAATTTCAAGCCGGGGGAAAACTGGCAAAGCCGGGGGAAATGTTGGCATAGTATTTCAATTTAACAGCAGCCCCTGGGGAGAGGGCAATTTCCCCTCCCCGGCCTAGATTTAAATACTGGGGTTACGGCCCCAGTGTCCAGTAATTCAAGATTGAACACTGCGGCCAGTGAGAGGGGGCCCGGGTGTTGTCAGACTGCAAAAAAAGCTTGGCAAGAAATTTTCAGTGGAGTAGCCATGTGTGTGTGTTGGGGGGGGGGGGTTAGACCCCTTTGGCTGGCCAACCAATATTGCGTATTATTATTATTCTGTGGGTGGAGGGCGCCAAATTCGGGTTTAAGGTAGGAAAAACGGGGCAAAAAGATAACTATTATTGTAAATATTGTCTATACAGAATATAGCTTCCTAAGGGGGATGTACAGTAGGAAAGAGAAAAACATGGTTTAAATTTCTGCGTTTTCTTGTCTTGCAGGCGATGACGTGGGTGAACTGCCCAACAATTTCCCCTCGGTCGTGCGTCACGTGAGCACCGCTAAACCAGACGGCGTCGACAGACCCGTCCAAGCGGAAGGTCACGAACTGACCCGTGACGTCATCGGCGACCAATACCCGGACCGCCAGCTGACGTACGTCATAATAGGAATCGTGCTGGGGGTGGCAGTGATAGTCGTTGTATCCGGAACCTTTGTCTGCGTTTGGAAGAAACAGCGCAAGCAACAGTGCTCAGGTGATTACCATAATCCATACAGCTGTGCTGCTCACCAAGGCGCTATAGAAATCCACGAGATTTTACTTTAATTTTTACTATCTATCGACGATTATGCTCTGTGCATTTCCATCAGACTGTATCAGGTTATCAGTGGCGTAAATCGGTACCAGCTGTAGCGCTAGATAAATTTACGAGATTTTACTTACTTACTTGCTTGCGAGGGTCCACCTGTTGTTGTTGTGCCAGCTTGTGCTGTGCTTCCGGTATGTTGAGCTAATGTAATTTAATAACTAAGTAAGAATCAAGCGATAACTGGTGCAATTGCATGTGCCTCATGTACTCTTTTAGCACAATTCTTATTACCTAGTTAATGTTCCAAAATATCATTTGTTGAATTACATCTATTATCTATACCCAACGCAACAATTTATTAAATAATCGTACAACGGTACAAAATGGATTTATTCAGATTTCTGTGGGGGTCCAATGTCTTATAGACCATCACAACATTTTTGTGAGGGTTCGGACCAGGGATATTTTTACACTGCACCCCTAACAGTTCAATCAATCAATCAATCAATCAATTAATCAATCATCAACTGTATTGACCAGTGGCGACACGGGGGTTGGGATTAACCCCCCGGGCCCGAAAATTTAAAAATGTATTCCCATGCAATCCGATTTTTCTGAGAAACCCCCTTGGCGGTTATGAAATTTTTTTCCCCCATCCTTGTCACGACTTTTTTGGGATCCGTTAAAGGAAGCGCCTTCGTATTATATATCTGATTGTGAATTCTGCATGATGCGTGACTTTTTCAGACGGTGAGCTGAAGCACGTCGAGCAGACGACGGCGTTTCTCGGCTCCAATTGATAATCGAATCAGCATCAACGAACGCCTGGTTCAAGATGGACCGCGGAGGAGGACACCTTCCGAACTGCGACGGAGACTGCAGTCTCGGCAAAACGCAGGCCGGCGGCGGCGGCGGCGGCGGTAACGGCGTCTGCTCGGCGGCGGTCAGAGACGGCGGGATAGGACCCCCGGATGCCCTGGGAAAGCGCCGACGCAGCTGAGAAAGGCAAGTTAGCCGATTCGGTGTTCTGTCCAGGCCTGTTAGGTGGAGATTCCCCCCAACAAAAAAATCACCCAAAAACTCACCCCAACAAAAAAATTTGACTGAAAAATATTTTTATTTATTTAATTATTATTATTATTCTATTATTATTATTATTATTATTATTATTATTACGAATTTTTCTATAGACGCAAATAATCGGTGAGCAAATGAAGCTCACCGTTTAATTCGAGTCAATCCCCCCACTCCCAAGACGGTGTCTGGATAAAATACTGCGGCGAGTCGAACCGAAGACATGGACATGGGTCCATTTTTAAAAACGAATGGGTCCATTTTAAAAATCCATGGGTCCATTTTTAAGATCCATTTTTAAAAATCCAACCCAACCCATCATGATACAGGCCCAGTTCAACCCCCACGAAAGCCATGGGGTTAAAACCGCACTTTTTGGCCAAATTTTCCTCATCACCGCGGTAATTCCGGCGGTTGCCGGCGGCGGCGGCGGTAACCATCACCGGCGCAGGGCGTCTCGGCGGCGGTCAACGAGACGGAAAGGAAATTTTTTTGAAAGAACTTTCGAGGAAAATACGCCGTTGGGATAATCGTCGACAAATTATCAGCTATGACGTTGAAGTTGATGTATGATAAGATATGACGTCGTTCTGTCCAGGCCATTTACAGTAAACAGCGTGTGTAGCATACAGTAGCAATGCCAAAAAAAAAATCCTCAGTAAATAACATTATGCCTAGAGAAAAATGATTGGTTCTCAGCACTGAAAACTATTTTTGACAGCCTGTCGGTTATTTATTGATGACTTTGCGTTATGCTCAAACAAGCTTCGCACCGCTCTTAGTCGTTGAACATTGCAGTGACTCCAAATAGCCACTTGTGGTGCGTAGTGGACAGAGACAGCTCAGGTGTCTAAATAAAACATTTGCATGCGAGTCGAAAACTCACATAACATGGACATGGGTCCACTTTTTTCCAAAATCATCCCATCATCAACTGATATTAAGAAAATAACAAAAATTACATGGTCTAAGATAAAAATCATGATGTATCAGGTGCTCAATTGTGAATTAAAACCGCATTTTACGAGCATCTGCCAAAATTTTTCGGGGTTATACCATCACCCCGTGGCGGATTCTTGGCCGCCCCTCCCGCAATCATCCCGAGCGCCTTCGGTAACCATCACTTCGCGCCCCCGCCTCCGCGGTCCCAGAATAATGTCCTCAATCCAATGAAAAAAGGGGGTTCCATGTGATGTTCTAGTTATTTTCAATGGTTCCATGTGATGTATTTTTTATATGGTATTTGATATAACGTACTAAATTTTACAGACACGCCAAGTACGTCATAACGAAATCTTACTGTATTTTTATTCTATTATTGTAGTAATAAGGAGTTTCCAGTGTACCTGCACCAGGGTTATTTCTAGCATTATCAATTTTGGGGGGTCGGTAAATTCTGGGAGTCCCCTGCCAAAAAGTAAAAAGTCTGACAAGCAAAAAGGATCATCGCATAGCTGAAATTGGGGAGGAATGTTGGGGTGTCGGTCTCAAATTGGGGTGTTGGGGTGTTGGGGGGTGGTGTAAAATATATCTGATCTGCATTCAGAAGTTTAAAAAGTAGGGCCTGCATAAGAATAATAGGACACAGCTGACTGCCTGTTTTAGCGTTTGGTTGTACTGTCACGTTGAAGAGTTAATTTGCTGATTTAAATCGCCAGATGGCTCCGGATCTTGTTCTTCCTTCTCCACCTTCCACGGTTCCTCCGTTTCATCAACATCGAGCTGCTAATCATCCGGAAATGACAATATACGACTCAGGTATACAATATGTGACTGGAGGGATGGGTTGGGTGTGGGGGAAGGTTAACTCTCCCCCTGACCAAAAACAGACCCCAAGCATGGGCGCCCACAGAAATTTTTCCAGGAGGGGCAAAACAGTTGAAAACACATCTTAGCACAATGGTCACCTTGCCCATGGCTATTTCGAGACAGATTAAGCACATAAGAATAAGCAGCTACTACTGTACAGTACTACTTTCCAAAGCGCTATATAAATTTTAAGAGATTTTACTTACTTACTTCAGTGGCGTAGCCAACAGGGGGTATTTGGGGTTAAAACTCCCCTTGGTTGTCCAATTAAAAATGTCTTTATTGCGTATTATTATTACGATACCTACGTGTATATAATTCACTTAATCAGGCGCAAAATAAATTAATAGTTAACGACCTTTTTTGGTTGTCAGAATTTTCCCAACCAGGGATATTTGTACACCCCTACCATCCCCACCCCAACACACCTCCAATTTGAGACCGACACCCCCCTTAATTTTCCCCAATCCGAGCCTGAGATGCACCCTAACACCCTCCAACACACCCCCTTCCACAATTTGAGACCTACACCCTCCCCCCAATTTGATAATCCTAGAAATAGCCCTGTTCCCAACGGAAATCATAGGGACCACAACCCCTTTCTTCGGGCAATCTTGGACGCGCCACTGACTGACTGACTGACTGGCTTACTTACTTACTTACTTACTTACTGATCCAGGTTCTTTGATGAAACTGTAGTAGACGGCGAAGATCGCGGCAAAGTCAGTCCAACGTACGCCAAAGTGTCGAGTCTCGATTCGATGTCGATGTCGACCGACGCCTTTCCCAGCCAGGAGGTCCTCGTCGTCGGAAAGCCGTCGTCGCGATCGACGGCGAACGGCGCGCCGGCCAAGCCGCTCGACGGACACGCCTACTGGGTCCTCGATCCGTCGAGAAACCAGAGCCTTCCGCCGGAGAGGATCGCCAACCGTGTGGACCAGCCGGCGGCGTCTGCCCAGCAGATTCCGCGTCCCTACAGGCAGAACATCAGCGCCTCGCAGCCGGGCAACAAGACGGCAAATACGGGACTATTCGAAAGAGGTAACGTCCCAGGGCCCCTGAGAGGTGACGACCGACGAATCATGGGCTCAGCAGTGGCGTAGCGTGACTTGGGGTAAGGGGCCCGGGGGCATCAAATTTTGAAATTATGGCAAACCATCAAGAGCAGCCCCTGAGCAGAAAAAAGGCTTTATCGATTTCCCGGCTTTTTTTCATCCTGACGAGCAGGAAAAAAGTTAAGCACATCATGGCGTAGCGAAGGGTAGGGGTTATATCGGTTAGGTTAATTATTATTATTACTTACATGTTTGTTAACCCACATTAAGTCATTCACTGGGGAAGCCCCCTCGTGTGGGGGTGAGTCACGGACATAAACAGTGTAGGCCAACCTGCAGAAAAAACCCTTTAACGCCACTATATATCATCTATTGTTATTAAGATTCTTATCTAGAAATAATCTGTCTGTTAATGAAGCGTTCTGAGGTGTTGACTATTGAATCATGGTTTAGTTTCGTCGTGATGCGGGGGTGGGGAGCGTTGACTATTTAGACCGAAAATTCGCGACAAAGGACGATGTTCGAAGACGACGGAAATTATGGCTAACCACATCGGTTAACAGCACTACAGCGTTTGCGAAGTGTAGAATTGTTCATTGCAACGTCATAATGTTTCCCAACGTCGCGATTTGATGAGTTTTAGCTCGAGAGTCCAGGAGCAAGATTAAACACTGAAAATGGGTGTACAGCGAACAAATGGGGTTGCGTGATTTCGGCATAAATTATTATTATTATTATTATTATTATTATTATTATTATTGTTGTCCAGCATGTTTGTTAATGATTGGGTATTAGGTATAGTCATTGGATTAGTATTTATCCTGCACTGCGAGGAAGCGAGTCAGCGAACATAAACAGTGCAGTATATATAACATACATCATCCTTCTTCTATATCGACGTTTACAGCAAATATAAATCATCATGCTTCTCTCTCTCTCTCTCCAATGAAATCTCTCTATATAAATAATATATATATATATATATCCCCAAATTTATCCCCACCCCAATCAAATCCCTGGCTGCGCCCCTGCTACGAATAAGTACAGTAGAAAGGTGGTTTGGTGTTACGATTCTAGACAGGGGCGTAGCCAGTAATTTGATTTGGGAGGATATAAATATTTTGGATGGGTATAAATCTGAACTATAGCCCACACAAACCATATAAACCACATATAACCACATGTAAATCACATTAACAAACTTTAAGGTAGACTGATTTTTTTGGGGGGGGTATATATACCGATATACCACCCCGTCGCTACGTCCCTGATTCTAGACGGTTTTCTTCTCATCGTTTATGATTATTATTCTCAGACGATCAATTAAGACGAGGCAACGAAGAAGACTTCGACCAGTACGATCACGTGATGCCTCTGACCAGCCCCTTCAAGACCGTGCTCCCGTCGGCTCCGGCTTACGGCGAAGGAATACAGCCGATCAACTCCTGCGATCCTCTTTCGTCGTGGCCTTCCGCCGGAAGTGGAGGAGGAGGAGGAGGAGGAGGAGGCAGAAACCCGCCGAATGCTGCCGACCGGTACCTGCTCCAGGAACAACCCCAAACTGGTCGCGGAAGGGCGGCGAAACCGCCACCCGACCCCGTAAATTCGTTTCCGAAGAAAGAGCCGGGTCAGGACAGCTGGAAGGCGCTGGCCAACCAGGTCTCCAACGGTCAGTATCGAATACAGTCGGGCGTCGGAACGAACGGGCCGTTGACCTCCTCCCCGTTTGCCCTTCCAAGGGTCAACGACTACCCCTCGTCCGACCAGGAAGACTGCCGGTAATCGGCATCGGTTGTCTCAGATGAACCGAAGGCTGTAGCTGTCAGACAGAAATCTGACTTCACAATAATTAATTATTGAATGCCCTAATCTTGCCGCTCCTCGTTTAGACATGGGCGCCATACATTGGGGGCAAGAGGGCCACTTGCCCCAGCCCCCCCTCCTCCCTGGAAAATGCAAATCTATTTTTGTAGCTAACAATAATTTGGATTTTCATCAATATTTTCCACAACACTACTTAGCCAACAAAACATAACAGTACCAATCAATCAACTTCTATAGCGCCACTATTATATTGCCCAGATTTTGTTTGGATTTTACCTGGTATTCTGGCAGTCTATTGAAATGGTCAGATTTTGCATTTGAAAGTCTTGTTGAAATACAAGCCATGACAATTTTGCGTTACTCCTCCCTGGAAAGATTTCTGTATAGGCGCCCATGCGTGTAGAAGATGACCCTATAACGTGCGATTTTCTGTTATTCTGCAGGACAAATATTACGTCGATTACACGGTGTATTGTAATAGTGATGTGATGTTTGTGTGTGTGTCCGTGATGTGTTTGGTGTGAGCAAAACTTCTCATGTAAAGTCCTGTTTGAAGTGTGAAGCTATTAAGTTATAAGTGTACATTGGAACGGTTTTGTATACTTTGTGATTTTACTGTGATTTTTGATATTATTATTATTTTTTAACCCCTTAACTGGGGAACCCGGATATATTCATCCATTTTACATTGAGTTACAGTTAAATACACGGTTAAGGGGTTAAAAAGTGAAATCTCACTAGCGATAAGCATCAACCAGTGGCTTAATTAACTAGGGTATGGCGGGCAGGGCAGATGCCCTGGGCTCCATTTGAAGGGTACGGAAAAAATTGTGTGATCTTGCTCTTTACTCAGCATAGAAAGAGAAGAAACTGAGAAAACTGACTTTGAACACTCAATAGACCAGTTCGCATCGGTAAAAGAAAGAAAGTGCATTTGTAGTTATAAACTTTTTTTAAAAAAAATTTCATGATTTGTCAAGACAATATTAAAGATACACTAGGCTGTTAATTTAATTTTTCTGACCTACCATGGATGCCAAAGACAAAACACTCCGGGTGCGCACCTCATGCAGTGACTAACTAGACTCTAGACTCCTGGACTCCGGGGGGCTGATAAGGCCGGGGGAAAGTCAGCTAGGGGGCTGTTGTTAGTTGATGTACTATGCCAAAATTTCCGGGGGATTTGAATTTCCGGGGAGGATTTTCCCCAGAAACGGCCTAGATTAAACCCTGCCCTCATGTCGTCTTGTCTTGATGAATGAATAGGTGGCGTAGTCAAGGGGGACGTTGGGGGTTAAACCCCCCCTTGGCTGTCCGACCAAAACATTTTTAAAATGCGGATCAATATAGTTGTACACGCTCATATGCCTATATAATTCTATAATTCCTTAATCAGGATTTTCCGTGTTTGGAACCATAAGATTCACAATGATAACCCTTTTTGCTTGTCAGAATTTTTCGAAGTTGGGAATTAGAGAATCATAACCCCTCCATCCCTTTGGGAAATCCTGGCTACGCCACTGCTGCGACCTGAGGCACCAGTCGCCAGAAAGTCTCGTGCTTATGGTTGACAGAGATGCAAAATTTGCTGTTTGCAGAATTCTCTCTTGCAGAATTTAACTAGTTTTTAAAAAAGGAAAACCTGTATTAGGCACTTTATGCTTTACACGATTGATAACTTAAAATCCCTGACTGGAATGTGAGACACAGAATTCAACATATATCATAATTGGAGACAAGTTTGCTCTTAAAATACTCGAATCTGTTATCTGTGGCTATGGCATAAAGTGACTAAATAGGCCTACGGTGTAATTTTTAATTTGGCCAAAAGCGCATTAAATATGAGCAAAAACTTATACAATAGACAGCAGATTTTACAATCGACACTTACAATTTACAATTTACATTGATCACGTGAAAGCCGTGACTTGCAGTTGCAGCGATGATGATGATGATGACGACGACGACGACGATGATATGCACTGTCAAGTGGAACAATTTTAGTTTAAAAATTAGAAGTAAATAATTCAGAATTCTTTGCTAGAAGTGATAAATTTTCCGTATTGAGTAATCAAGCTTGTAACAACGTCGTCATCTTAATGCGTTACTGTCACTTTTTAATTGGCTCATAAGAATAGACAGTCACTGCGGTACTAGGCCTACTTCAAAAGCGCTATATAAGTTCACTAGCTTCTGCTTGCTTACTTATTTACCCTAGGATTGTAGGGTCTGAGAAGTGATTGTAAAATTTCATAACATTTTCAAATGGTTTGCAATCGATGAGAAAAGATTGTCAGCATATTTTTGTATAAAAAACCAATCTTTATTTGTTTCGATGTTTAACGGTTTTCGTAATGGTTATGGTTCTCTTTGAAAATATTTATTTTCTATTGTTTTTGAGAGAATTTTAGTCGTTTGGAGAGAATTATCCCCCCGCTTTCCCCCTCAGAAAACCATCACGCAGCGCTGTTTCAGATCTACAGAAAACAGTGTTATTTCTAGGATTATCAATTTGGGGGGGGGAGGTGCCGGTATATCCTTGGGGGTGTCGGTCCCTGCTAAAAAAACCTGACAAGCAAAAAGGCCATTTCTGGCTTAGATCGGGAGTGTTGGGGAGGGGTGTCGGTTTCAAATTGGGGGGTGTAAACATATCCCTGACAAAATCGACAGTAAGCATTTATGTGAATTCTCAGAAATGTTAGGAGCTATTTCTCATTAACAGATGTCGTTTTGCAGAATGAGTCGCCATTGTAAATTTATATTTCAGCATTATTACTTAATAATTATTATTATTATCGTGACTGCGTATTCATGATTCTTGTGTACGAAGCTATTGTGAAATCACAATAAATTTTATACGTTTACCTGTTGATGTAACGTTGTAATCGGTTATTCGAGTGTGAGATGATGACAAATGTAAATAGAATGCCCGTTGTCAAAGATGTAGTCATTAGTTCCTATTTCAATAAAGTGCTTGTCATCATTGTTCAACCCCCCTAAGTGCGTTACGTCATTTATGGATGGCCCCTTGCCATCATTGTTCAAGACCTCTACACGCAACTGTCTGAACCAAATATTACTCAAAAGAAATGTCAACTGGGACTCGGGCGCAGGGGCCCCATTTGGGAGCGCACTACTATTCCCCAAGGGGTCGTCCTTAAATGACGTAACGCGATTTTTGGCACTTTTTTGACCCCCCTGCCCCCTACGTAACGCGACGTAACAAAAAGTCAGTCCCCGCATAAAATATGACGTAACAATGGACCGACCCCCTTTCGTCTTTCGAAAAGTCTTGACAAACAGAAAAAGGCCATTCATCTTTCTATTTTCCCTCTCCAAACATACTGAGAAGCAAAAAAGGTAATCCTTGTATTTTTCCCTCTCCAAATACCCTGACAAGCAAAAAATCGTCACTTGAAAATTTTGTGTTACGTCACATTTACGGAACCGCCTCCCCTCGTCACACTTCGTAACAAATGTCCGGACCCCCTCCCCCACCTAGGCGCGTTACGTCATTTGTGGACGAGCCCCAAGCCCCCTAGTCGTAACCGGAAGTCGATTTGTAGAAACCGAGTTGTATTCTTGTTCTGAATCTTGCTTACGATGCCAGTGGGTAGAGGTGACCGGCCGCCAGTTGTCATGTTATGTCTGTTCCGGAGAATTCACGATTTGAATCTACAGTGATATCAACCGAAATTGCTTGGGCTAATTTTCCTATCTGTAGCCTATAGCATTTAATATAAGTTAGAGTCATTCTTAGGCCTAGAGTTGGCTCATCACGTGCATATTATTATTATCGTCAAAACGCTATGTGAGTTTGAAATTTATATAGCACTAATATTGCTAGAAAATGATAAATATGAAGTTTAGCTATACTGTATGCTGATTAATAGTCTGTCGAAATTCTGCCAGGAACACCCTTATATTATAAGATACTGTCTCGTCATATTAAGCCGAGTCCAGTGCAGTGGAGTCGGAACGATTTTTCGTCAGGGGTGCAGATTATCCCCAGGTAAAAGTTTTCTCTTTTAAATCCTTGACAAGCAAAAAAAGGTGTTTGACACCAAAAATGCCTTGACAAGCAAAAAAGGTCGTCGACACCCAATTTCACCCTAAAAATATCTTGACAAGCAAAAATATGTCATCTGCACGATTTTAAGGGTGCAGACTATCTTATTTCCAGAGGTTGGGTTGTGCCCCTTAGCCCCCCTACATTTTTCCAGCTGCACCCTCTGCATCCCCCACTTCGTACGGGCCTGGTCCAGTGCATTCTGCCACCTGGCGAATGCAGACAGAGGCTCAGTGCAGTAGAACAAACGAGCAGGCTTTTCAAACAATCGATTTTTTTATTGCCAATTAATTAATTAATTACAGTGTAACAACTGTAACATGTCCGTGTGTAACTCTGATTTTGTCAGTGACGTAATCAAAGGCGGAAACATTGTAAGTGGACATTTTGCCTGTCTTATGAAATTCAGAATCGCCAACTTTATACACGCGAAAAGTAAGGTGGGACTCCAGGGTTATTTCCAGGGTTATCATTCAAGCAATCAACTTCTATAGCGCCACTATCATAATACCCAGGGCATCAGCCGATTTGGGGAATGTCGTCGGTAAATTCTGGGGGCGGTAAATTCTGGGGGTCCTCTGACAAAAAAGTCTGACAAGCAAAAAAGGTCATCCCATAGCAGAAATTGGAGGGGTTGGGGAGTGTCGGTCTCAAATTGGAGGGGGTGTTGAGGGGTGTTAGGGGTGTAAAATATATCCCTGGTAAGTTACACAGCAGGCCTAAACAAAGTCCCAATTCAATGTACTGTATATAGTAAATAGTCTAACTAGGTCTAACTACTAAGATAACTTATGACTTTCAATATCCATATTAGGACGAGAGCACTAACGGACTATATTATTGTCATTATTGAACTTCTATAGCGCCTAATCCCCCGTTGTCAAATCACATAATATTATTATTATGTCAAATATAGGCCTAAGCAAGTCAACGCAATGAATTAAATATATCGATCCAGCATGGCAAAAAGATCCTCTTCCGCTGGTTCCCCGGCCAGGGGCGGCGCTGGGTTTTATTGGATGGGTGGGTCTAATGCAATCTACACAGCCAGGACCTGGCTCATACAGTCATACTATCCCTCCCCTCTCCCTCCCCCCAAATCAAAATTTCTCTGCGGATTTGCACGATTTGCTTGCTCGGGTGTCCCTGCCCGAGGCTGGGTGGGTCTGGACGCCGCGGACCCACCCACCCCCCAGCGCCGGCCCTGTCCCCGACTAGTAGGACGATCTAAGACGCGCTGGCGATGACGAGCGCCGGATAGCAGGCCCTCAGTGGATCGCAGATGTGCGGACTGATGGTACAGAACAGGCACATGAACTTCCCGGCATCCCTGTTGTTGTTGTTGTTGTTGTTGTTGTTGTTGTGGCGTCTCGACGACATACCCACGCTTCGTTTTGCCTCCTCCTCCTCCTCCTCCTCCGGTCTCAGGTACGTCTGATCGGAACCATTATCGTTGTCGTCAGATCCGCGAATTTCCGTCTCTGAAAGAACGTTTAGGAGAGGTTTTTCTGCCTAGATTCAACATTTAACGCCTTCCCAGCGAGCAAAAGCATTTGAAAATTCCTAATTTAAGCCCTATATAGACCAGTGCTTCTCATCCTGTTACAACCTATCATAAATCTCGGACCTCATCTTAAGGCGTCGTCCATAAATTACGTAACGCAGGTATTCTATTTAATATATTCGAGTTTCTCGTTCAATTTTCTGCAGCAAAACAGACATTCAACTTCCGTCAATGATAACGGTACCTAAGACTTTATGTACATCGGGAAAAATTGCTAATGAGCAATCAGAAACGTCTTTTACCATTTATTATCAGGTATATTCAAAGTGTTATTTATACTGAAAGTGTGACGTCACGGTGGTTCTATCGCTCCCCCTGTCGCAAACTATCATACTTTCTTAGACCCTCCCCTCCCCCTTGAGCCCGACGTATTTTATGAGCGGCCCCCGTGAAGTATTTTATGGATTCACGTCTAGCTAATTCACAGTCAAAGAGAAGTATTTCGCATAGGAATAACAGTAGGCATAACAGTAGGCATAACAGTAGGCATAACAGTAGGCATAACAGTAGGCATAACAGTAGGCATAACAGTAGGCATAACAGTAGGCATGACAGTAGGCATGACAGTAGGCATAATATATAGTAGGCATAACAGTAGGCATGACAGTAGGCACAACAGTAGGCATGACAGTAGGCATAACAGTAGGCATAACAGTAGTGTAGTGAAGGACTATTAGTAATTTTCAAATATCCTTCACTATAGTGAAGGGTATTGCTATATACTATAGGATAGTGAAAGATCATTAATAGTCATTAATAGTCCTTCAATCAGGGATATTTTCACCCCCTCCCCAATTTGAGACCGACGCCCCCAAACACCTTCACACATCTGAGCCTGTGAAGACCTTTTTTGTTTGTCAGGCTTTTTTGGCAAGAATGGATCCCCAAAATATACCGACACAGGCCTGAGGAGAGGGGGTGCAGCCGGTACATTGTACCGGGGCCCATGGAGTTTTCAGGGGCCCAGATCCGGTGACGATAAGGTTTTTTTGCTTGTCAGGCTGTTTTTGGAGAGTTGATAACGTTTTTTTTACCTTTACCAGGTTTTTCCGAGACTTGATAAATTTTTCTTAAGGGCCCGCAATTTTTTTTTGTTCCGGGGCCCGGAATTTCTCTCGGCGGCCCTGCACCGACATCCCCAAAATTTATAATCCTATAAGTAAGAAATAACCCTGCCTTCACTATATACAGTAGTAGGTTCCGACGACTTACCATAGGCGCTGCCAATGCTGTTGTTCTTCAGAAGACACGCCGTCAAGAATAGAAACAGGATCGCCTTTACGAGCATTTCAAAATTACTGTGTTTTCAAACGGTAGTCAGACTGACAAAGAAAACATGATTAAACACAACTATTACTCCGGATTCAGAACTTACATGGACGAATTTTGGCAACACAGCGAACGACGCACGCACGCACGCACGCAAGAGCAAATTTGGGTTCGCACCGAAGGGTTTCAGAGGCGTAGCCAGGTTCCGGATTGGTTGCTTGGGGTCTGGCGCGGGGGAGGGGGCAAATCGACATTTTCGAGTTTAAAAATCTGCAAGTAAAAGAAGGTGGTCAAGGCTTTCTTGTCACATTCACGCCAATGTATCGAGTCTGTTCCAATAAGTAAGTAGGGCCTAAGTAAAGTAAACACGACATTTTTATAGCGCTGCTCGAACGCTTGGCGCAGTGCACCAGCTTATTCACGGGCGCTCAATCTGGGTAAAATATAATAATATATAAGTTATATATATAATATATATATATATATATATACATATTATATTAGGCCCTATATATACTGATTTTAGGGGTATATATATATATATATATATATATATACTGATACAGGCCCTCCGAGAGAAATTCCGGGCCCCTGTGCAGAATGGTCGACGGGCCCTTGAGAAGTAATAATTTCCTGACGACCTTTTTTTTGCTCGTCAGCCGTTTTTTTATAAAGAAGTGTTGACGAGCTTTTTTTTGCTTCTCAGCCGTCCCGGGCCCCCTTCTGCTCGCCGGGCCCCTCTGCTGGACTGACATTTTAACCATTCTTTAGCGTTATTATTCATTTTATTGTTAATTATACGTATTCATCATCGGCCCGGGCCCCCTCCAGGCCGCCGGGCCCCTGTGCAGTTGCCCCCCTGCCCCCCTCTCGGAGGGCCTGTACTGATATACTCCCATAGCTACACCCCGGGCTCTAACATTCGCTAATAAATTTCCACCAGAAAATTGCAGCGTCTTCGAACACGACATTTCAACGCACAGCTACAAAGCCATACACTATTCAACGCGAAAATGTATACGGCTAAAAAGTTAGAAGAAAAAGGTTTCTTATTGACAACTACAGTATTTTCTCAGAAGAAACTATTGTTGGCAGTGGCGGCTCCACCGGGGGGGCCAGAGGGGGCCCGTGCCCCCCTATTGAGAGCCTGGCCCCCCAGTGGCCCCCCCAGTTGGGACCCTATACTTAATGCTACATACATTGAACAAAAATGGTTGGTCCCCCATGATTAGAAGTTGCCACCCCAACGGCCCCCCACTTGCCAAATCCTAGAGCCGCCACTGATTGTTGGTGACTACAAATATTTGTTTCCCTCTAACTCTCTAGGCCGATGGATAATGGATATTAATAGCATTTGTTATAGCGCCCTAATGATTCTTTCGTTTTCATCTTCCGTCTCACCCATTTACGGAAGTTAATTACCGGTAGTTCTTGCGACGGTATTGAAACTCCGAACGCGACATAATAGTAGTCGCGGAAACGTGGAGTTTTCGCTCGGGGTGGGGAAGCTCCCCCTTCAGGCAGTGTAGTGGGGAAGGGGTAGCTTCACACAGCCACTATTAAGGTTGCAGATGTCACAATTATCAGATTTTTAACGTTCGTGACTTTGACCAGCTGTACTCGCCCTCCCTTTCTCCCTCTCTCCCTCCCTCCCTGTTTTTCACGCAATTCTAAACGCTACTGGGAATTCTGGGAAATGCAAATTTGGCGAGTTCAAAATGTCGAAATTACCTACATTGGTTAGTAAATTTCTCTAGATTTCTACCTAAGCAGACAATCCAGTGGCGTAGCCAGGATTTCCGGTACGGGGGTTTTGTTTTGACTTTCGACCGTAACCAACTTTCGAAAGATCTTGACAAGCAAAAAAACTTCAAAAATTGTCCTTTCACATGCTGACAAGCAAAAAAGGTCGTCACGTCTATGGCGCTTAAAAAATTTTGGCCAGCAGCCCCACGGGGGAGTTTGACCCTCAAAACCGCGTCCGAAAAAATTTAAATGCATGAAAACAAATAAAAATAATTTTTCGTCGCCGCCCAAGGGGATTTTTAACCCGCAAATCGCCTGGCTACGCCACTGGTTAGGTCTATTCGCTGTGCAGCAGCTCTTAGATTTCGCATTGGGGTGCAGTGGATTAGCGGCCGGATTCTTGCCATGCAACCAGGAGGTAGAGGGTTCGAATATGACCATGTAACTACGGAGTGAAGTTTGACAAGTTGCGAAATGCCAATCCCTGAATTGCACCGCGTTTACTACTTTACGTTATTCACTTTAAGAATGACAACACCCGTTGACAATCGTCATCATCACCACCATCACCATCATCATAATCATAATCATCATCGTCATCATCGTCGTCGTCGCCATCCATTGGCTTATAGAGACGGCGTGATAAATCTGCAACGGGAGACGATTCCACGGTTGGTGATGATGATGATGATGATGACGATGATGATGATGACGACGACGACGATGTTGATGATCATGATCTCGTGGGGAGGCCCAGGGTCCCACCCTATTTGACCCGGGACCGGTCGTGAGATTCGTCCGGAACCGGCGAGCAGTTTGGGAGGAGGGGTAGGGGCAGTGTCAGATCGAGGAGAAAGCACCAGACTAGAAAGCCCTTGAGACGACAACCTTTTCTGCTCGGGGCAAGACTTTTGGGCCTAAGATGTCGATGTGCCCCTCAAAATTCTGAAATCCTGGCTACGCCACTGTCGTCATCATTGTTCGTCATCACGACGACCACGATCATCATGAGATCATGATCATCAGCATCGTCGTCGTCGTCATCATCATCGTCGTCATTATCATCATCATCATCACCAACCGTGGAATCGTCTCCCGTTGCAGGTTTATCACGCCGTCTCTACAGGATGTCGTCATTGTCTTATTAAATACATGACATGCAGGGGCGGCGCTAGGGGTGGGGGATGGGTACGCGGGTCCGGACCCATCCAGTCTCGGGCAGGGACACCCGAGAAAATCGTGCAAATCTGCAGAGAAATTATGATTTAGGGTGAGGGTGATGGGGAGGGATAGTCTGAGCCTGGTCCTGGTTGTGTAGATTACATTAGGCCCACCCAGCCAACAAAACCCAGCGCCGCCCCTGATGACATGTACTGTATACAATTTTTTAAAAACTGTTAGCATAAAAATTGTTGCCGACCGATATGTCTTTATTGGAAATTCTCTTCTATTTCTTCTTCTTCTGCTCCTCCCGCTGATGTTCGCGCTCGCAAGGTTTGTTCGTCTCGAGTCTTCTAAAATCTGAAATGAAACTTACATGCCCACTGCATGCTTTGCTACTTATAGGAGGCCCCTACGAAGCCTTTGCGTTTAAGCGGCGTGGGCGCACAAGAGGAGGGGGCGGTCGCCGAGGCGTTGGAAGGAAGACAGAAGTGTGAAAGACAAGGGAGGCAAGACTAGACACTCACTGGCGACACCATCTGCGAGAATTAACAAGAAGACATACAGAGGTGCGTAGGTGGGTAGGCCCTATAGCTCCCTCTATTTCTTTCTTTCTTTCTTTCTTTCTTTCTTTCTTTCTTTCTTTCTTTCTTTCTTTCTTTCTTTCTTTCTTTCTTTCTTTCTTTCTTTCTTTCTTACTTTTCTTTCTTTCTTTCTAACTCTTTCTCTCTCTCTCTCTCTCTCTCTCTCTCTCTCTCTCTCTCTCTCTCTCTCTCTCTCTCTCGTTCTTTCTTTCTCTGCTATCTGCCTGTCTATGTCCCTGTCCCTGTCTCTGTCTATTTATTTCTCTCTGTCTGTCTGCTGTCTGTGTCTCTGTTTTTGTTTCTGTCTCTGTCTCTGGCTGTCACTGTTTCCCTGTCTTTTTCTCTCTCTCTCTCTCTCTCTCTCTCTCTGTCTCTGTCTGTCTCTGTCTGTCTCTGCCTGTCTCTGCCTGTCTCTGCCTGTCTCTGTCTGTCTGACTCTGTCTGTCTCTGTCTGTCTGTCTGTCTCTCTCCCTCCCTCTCTCCCTCTCTGTCTCTCTCCTCTCTCTCTCTCTCTCTCTCTCTCTCTCTCTCTCTCTCTCTCTCTCTCTCTCTCTCTCTCTCTCTCTCTCTCCTTCCATCCGACAACATGTGCTTCCAGAACTAGAAAGCTAACAAGCATTTATTACTCGCCAGGTAAAAAATTATTGAAATCTCCAGAAGGCGCGCAGGTAAAAGATGTCAACATTCGCTTTCAGTTTCTGTCCGTAAAGAAAAATCTTTGACTTATCGTGACGGTCAACTTTCTAAAATTATTGAAATTTTCTTCGAAACTCGTATTTTTCTTTTCGTCTGTTGTGCGTGTTTCCTTATAATAGTCTTTTCACGCCTTCGACTCAACCTACTTTTATTACCTTATATCCTTTTCTGGTCGGCAGTCATCCTCATAGACATTGATGCTGTAGTCGTCTCCATTTACCTTCATCAGTTTTCATCATCTTTGTCGTCGCCTTCGTTGTCGGTAGTGTTGTAATTACCCTTCCTACCCCCTTTCCCCGGCCATCTAATTGCTGCATCACAATTACAACGTACAGTATTGCATAGACGACATGCAGTTTCTGCCGTTTCTAATACAGTATTAGGTCTTCTCTTTCAACGAACTTTCTTATTTTTCAATTTTTGGTTTTGCAGATTCCATTTGCCGCTTCGTCGACGCCGAAAGCGAAGACTGTCTTTGAAAAGGTCTAAACCAGCGGGGAACGGTCTACAATTACACCGAGCAGTCGATCTTTCTTCGGGAGAAATATTTAAACAGGAACAATAATTTAAGTGGAAATTTAAGGTGTCGAAGACGTCGCAATAATGCATAGATATAAATGTTTTCAGTTAATTATTTGATTCAAATAGGCTACGATAAAGCAATAAGGGTGAGCTTCTGCTTAATAAAAAGAAACAAGCATGCGCACATATTTCGATATTTATGCTGATTGAGTCCTGAATACTGTAAGTTCGATTCAACCAATTTTCAAATGGTTATAGCAATGTTTCTGAATTTCGCTCATATATAATTATAGGCAATATAGGCACAAAATTCAAGTAGGCTAATGAAAGCAGTTTCCGAGTTCGACAAATTTATTCACATTCAGTTTAATAACAACAACCATTCCATTTATAATCCAAACAGGCATATTTTAGGCCTATAACGGCGCAGGACAGACATGATGTTTTGATATTTCCATGCGCAATAATATTATATCTGTTCTCACAACATTTTGCATTCTACCTCCTACGCTAGACACGTCAAACTGGCGGCCCGCGGGGCGCATGTGGCTGGCAGAAGGATTTTATGCGGCCCGCTTGACCTCTTGAAAATATTTATCCTGAACTTTTAATTACATGAATTATTTTATAATATTTTAAACCTAATTTGGACTGAACCATAGTAGGCCATAGTAGGTGAGCAATGGACAAAGTCAAAGAACATGTAAAAGGCATAACAGTTCAGGGACTTTCATTTAACAACCTTAGGTTTGCTGATGATATTGACATCCTAGAGGGAAATGAAGATGATCTGGAAGACACGGTACAGATACTGAGCAATGAAGCTGAGCGCTATGGACTGTCGATAAACATTGAGAAGACAAAGACAATGGTGTTTGGCGACAAAGAGATCAAAAGAAAAATTAAAGTAAATGGAATAGAAGTAGAGAACGTAGAAAACTTCACCTATCTTGGAAGCAATATGACACATGACTTAGACTGCAGACAAGAGGTCACAAGAAGAGCAGCAAGAGCTCTAGATCAACTGATGGCAATGGATAAGATCTGGAAAAGCAAATCAATAAGCACTGAAACAAAAAGAAAATACTGAAACCTGTATCTTCAGCAGCTTTTTATATGGATGCGAAACATGGACCATCACCAAAGACCTGGAAAGAAAAATACTAGCCTTTGAAAGAAAATGTTATAGAAAAATACTACTTGAATCGGATGGGTCGAAAAAATCACAAATGAAGAACTATACAGGAGAATTCAGCCCAAACAAACCATGCTGGAAAGAGTAAAACAAAGGAAACTCCAACTTTTCGGACACATATGCAGAATGAAAGAGGACAGAAAGATCAAAGCTCTAATGTTTGGAATAATGGAGGGTGCCAATAAGAGAGGGAGACCACACAAGGAATGGTGTGATGATATTGAAGAATGGTGTGGAAGCAGTTTACAGGATCTTAGTCACAGAGCAACGGACAGGAAAGAATGGCAGAAAACTGTGGAGATGGCATTATACACCAACGGGCGATGAGCCCACGGTTAATGATGATGATGATGATGATGATAGTAGGCCTACTAGGCTATAAACGAGACGTTCCAGCAGGTTGGACTCCTTAGCGAATATCTCGCAGTCTCTTATAGTCCGAAGGGCAATCATTATTAAACCGCAATGCTATGTTACCGCAAAGTTGAACGTATTTTACACTTATAATTCATTTTAAAAAAAGAATTTGAAAAGTTTCTGAATTTCGCTTCAACTATAATAATTATAATGAGTATTTTCAAACGAATTCATTGCAATATCCGCTTCATTCAAGAAATAAATGAATTGAAACATTAATTTTTACATTAAAGGATGGGGGGTTAATGCGTTGTGACGCAAATTTTTAGGTGTATGACTTTTGTGACGACTTGTGAAGAGGGAAGGGCAAAAACTGACAAAATCGCGTGACGTCATTTATGGACGGCCCCTTGGTGCGGAATTCGACTACATTTCCAAATATGCCCTCCGTTGTTCATGCCATTGTGTCGTGCTCAGAACACACCCATCGATAGAAAACGCACACTGAATGCTTTACTCATAGACTTTAATATGTATTATAATAAATCTATGGATTTACTGTTGTGAGCGATAATATGCATACTTATGCGGGACATTATTTTCTAAATTCTGAATAAATATATTCAAAAAAAAAATTAAATTTAAATTCGAGGCTATTGAGACACTAGTAAGCGAGGATGGGAATGGCAAATGAGGAGAAGTTGGTGGAAACTTTCTCAAAGTTGAGACCGGCCTGTGTTCGCATCACCGAGGAACAAACCGTTGAGAATATGAAGGCGCTACATGAAGCGTTAGACGAGTCGGATCCATCGGCTGTGAACGAACTGCAAGAATACGTACTCTTTCCTCTTCGTGTTCTACTGAAACAACCTAGAGAATCAAAGTAATGTTAATTGCTATGTTATCAATCAATCAATTAACTTCTATAGCGCCACTATCATAATGCCCAGGGCATCAGCCGATGGCGCACCAAATCCAAATAGCATTAGAGCCAGGTCAAGCCAGAAGATCAGTCCGAAAACGGCGGGAGAGCGATCTAAGGGGGATAAGCCAAGTCAAACAGATGTGTTTTAAGGCCAGATCTGAAAGATGATAAGTTGTTAGGTATGCAAAGTGATGCTGGTAGTGAATTCCAGAGCTTAGGGGCGCACACTGAGAAACAACTAGTGCCAATGACTGCGAGAATAAGGAACAACAAATGAAGGTCCTGCCGAATACTTAGTGGAATGATTAGTAGGTCAAGGGATAAGTCGCATCTTGAGGTAACTGGGTTCATTATATAACATGGTTTTGAATACTAAAAGACAGATTTTATAATTAATTCGGTATTTGATAGGAAGCCAAGTTGCTATGAAACTCATTGTCTTATTACAAGGACCCTAGCTACTTCTCTTCAAAACCTCTGAGCCAACAAGCAAATACTCATCTCGTTCTTTATTTGCATGAGTTCTATCACTCTCTTATACTCAGTTATTGGTATTCATACTTTCTCTGTGGCCGGACCCAAGCTGCAATTCATTCCCTACGCACGTGCACACGGATTGAACAGAAGTATTTATGAATATGCATGGTTTACATAAGATAAAATCCATGAAAACTTTTTGATGCTGTATTTAATGTTGCTTGTCATGATTTTCATGTGATTATGTGATTTTCATGTGATTGTGCTATGTTTTTTTTCTGTTGTAACTGTAGATCAGAAGACGTCTTTCTAGAAACTGTCTCTTGTATCAGTAAAGTCATCGACTGTGCTGACCAGCTGTCGGAATTTTCTCTGTTTTTAGATCTCTTTAGCAGTCTATGCTGCCTCTTGAGCACCCGCGACGCCAACATTTGCGTGGCACCCCTCTGCGAAGAACTGAAGTTGGCAGCAGTCGAGTGTCTTGCAAAGCTGACCAGAAAACTGCCGGTGAATTTTCTCGCACGGGTGTACACGCCTTCGTTTTTGCCATGCCTCGGTCACGCCGTTACGGTTCTGCTGTTTCTTGCGCAGCACGAATCTTTAAGAACGCTACGGTGTGAAGCGATGACATGTCTCACGGACCTGATGCTTGTGAACAGAGACGCCCCGAAGGATTTAAAGGTCATGTGCGGCAACACTTTTGCGTCGTTTCTGCCGGGCATTGCGACCGCGCTGTACAAAGTGATAACGGGCGATACGAAGCAGGGACACCGCGTCACTTGTGCGGCAATAACCGGGTTTACGTCGGCAGTGGTCCTGGTTTTGAGCGACGACTACCTAGCTGATTCCGCTCTTGACTCCTCCGAGCACGCCAGAGTGACGGACGAGTGCCAGAATTTGAGCGTGGAGAGGTCTTCGGATTGGATCAAAGCGACCGGCGAAAAGCTCGAAGTTGTGATCGCTCGGATTGCTGCGGTCGCAAATCATGTGCACTGGAGAGTGCGACTTGCGATGATTGGATTTGCAGACGAATTGCTGACTCATTGCAGCAAGTAAGAACTTAATTCAAATGGCGACTGCAGAACGTGTTAACCCTTAAACCGCCTGAACCGAGTATGCTCTGTTGCATTGCTTATAGTTACAAAGTATCTGGCGGTTTAAGGGTTAATAATAAACGAGCAGTATTTCTCTGTTTATTGCAACATTTTATTCAAACATGCCTTCATGTTGTCCCTCCGCCTTCAAAGACTGCAGTGCTCGGTGACCGATCAGTTACACGGGGAAATCCAGACCTGTGGAACTCGTTGCCGAGCGATGTTATTAATCCAAATTCCGTTGGCTGTTTTGAGAAGCTCCTAAGGACACACTTATATAACATACCTTATAAGTGACTGCTTTGTAAAGTGCTCTTGACTTTAGCTCCAGTTATGTTACTGTGCTATATAAATTGTTGCAAATAATAATAATAATAATATTAATGATAATTGTCATTCATCTTCATGTAAGACAATTGATTTTGATTTTTCTACAGTCAAACCCAGTGGTTAGATAGAAATTGCACTCTATTTGGCAATTCTTTTGATTACTTCCTTTTACTCTGTAAAATAAGAAATGCTACATTCAAAGTTAGCGTTATGAATTTGTTTTTCCGCTTTAGTTCGCTTTCTCGTGTGGTTATTCAGCTGTTGAACATTCTGGTGCAGGGCAGCCTTGATGAATTTTCAGAGGTTTCTGCACCAGGGTCTGCAGCACTGGCTACCTTTCAGAGGCGACAGGTTGAATGTGGAAATCAATCTGTTGTTGAATTTCTTGAAGAAAATCTATTCAACCTTGCGACGCAGTTGCCAAGAAAAATTATGGATCCAAGTACTTTGAAAATTTTTGTTTTTGTTTTTTGAGATTTAATTTGAGCAAGTAATGCTGTTGGCTTTGAGTGTAATTAATTACCTATATTATTATTATATTATTATTAAACTTATGATGAAAATAATTGATAAGTTATTTATTATTTAAAATTGTTATTATTGACTACAATTTATATAGATATAGCTAGACCCAAAGTTATCACCCTTAGACAAACTATGCGGTTTATAGCTGCATAATATATAATATTTATGTATGTATATATATATATTTATATATATATATAGTTTATATATTATATATTTATGTATAATATTTTGAAGTTTATATAATAAATAAAGAAATATATGAAATGCATTAGCCTTAAAAACATGTTTTTAGTGGATCCATAATCACATACCGCTTAATTGCATAAATCGCATAACAACATAAAAACCCAAACCAGTGTTTTTGTTGCTATTTTGAGTTGATCAGCACGGCACCTATGCAATTCGGGTTTCACTGTACTATGATTTTGTTGTTTGATTGATCAGTCTCAACATCACATGTTAGTTAATTAAATACTGTATTATTATTTATTATTAGACTTTGTTGTATTATATTATATTTATTATTGCAGGTGATGCAAACAAACTGAATGCTCTCAAGCTGTTCAGTAGTTATCTTGCGCTTCTTGGCACTCGCGTTGACGTCCTTCTCTCTTCGAACGTTCACCTTAAACGTCTGTCACTGGCTTTGATGCAGATCTTAGAGTTTGAGACTGCTTCTTCTGTTGATAATCGAAGACCAAAATTCAGGTGTCAAAAAAGTTTTTTTCAAACCTTTGCCGTGTAGAAAATTTGTAAAAACTTTTTAGTATTATTTTTTTTCATTGTTTTAAAATTGCATTTTAGATTTTGCATTGGTACCCAGTTATAGTAGAACTTCATTATAATGTACTTATTGGGCAGTGTTTGTTTTAGACCTTCTCTGGGAGGGGGGAATTTTCCCCCCAAAGTTTGAAATTTCTCCCCCCAAATTTTGACATTTTGGCAAGTAGTATGACCTCCTCAATGTCTGTCCTTCACCCAAATGTTAAACTACCCCCCCCAATGTCTAGGTGGCTAGAATAAACACTGCTTATTGGGTCTGTAATATTCAGTACGTTATATCCGAGGTACGTTATATCCAATACCGTCCAATACGTTGGTGCAACACACGGGATCGTACATTGCGGTACGTTATAACCGAGTATACATTATAACCGTGTATGTGTTATAACCGAGTTTGTTATAACGAAGTTATACTGTGTTTTGATTTGATTTTGATTTTATATTTTCAGAAATGTCCCTCAGTTGTTATGACTGTAATCCTAGGCATCAATATCAGTTCAAACATTTTGCTGCCTTGGAAGTTAAAGAAGAAGTCGTCAAAATCTGCCACGTCCTCGGAGAACAGGGCAACTTTCTCATTTTGGTCGATCATTTTATGGATCTGTTCCGTCAGTCGAAGCACTATCGAAAGCAAGCGACATTCTGCATCAGTGAGATTCTAATGGGAGCCAAGACGCGCCTGTTTCCGCGTTACTCCGAGTCAGAAGTGGAAATGCTAATTAGGTTTTTCTCATGAATTTTCTTCCTTACTTTTTTTATGAACACCAAATATATTTATGAATGCTATTTAGGTTTTTCTCATGAATTTGCTTCCTTACTTCTTTTTATAAACACCAAATATATTTATGAATGCCATATGTAGAATGGTAGTTGAGTGTTGGAACTGTTGAGGTGAGGATTCAGACCAGTGGGAGAAAGTAGTTTTAGCTGTTTCATTATGATAAATAGGTTAGATAAATTATATATATACAGTATATTATATATATTCATTATTTGTAGAATATTAGTTTAAAGTTGGAATCCAATATAATATGCTAATTACAGCACGGAACTTTCCGCCTTGCCCTGTGCGGAGTGGACCATTTGAGCGGGTTGGGGAGGAAAGTCAGTAAACAGTTACTGTTAATTCTCCCCTTTCCCCATACAGATGCCACACTGTGTGTATATATGGTGAAATCAGATTTTGACTGTTGTTATGACTACTGTCACAAGAAACCAGTTCCTTTTGTTGCTTAAATATACAGTAGAACTCCATTAACACACACAGCCTATTGAGACCAGCAGAAGTAGTCCATGTTGACCAAAATTTCTTGTTAACCATGTTTTAAGAAACATATTTAGTCTAAGCTGGTCCAGATACAACAGTCTGCTTTAGCCAAGGACCCATCTTATCTGAACCTATATTAAGGAGGTTTTACTGTATTATAGTATTTTGCCTGTACAATGACCAATATATTTATATATTCATTATTTATAGAATATTGGTTTTAAGTTGGAATCCAATATAATGTTGCATTATTATTATTATTATTATTATTATTATTATTATTATTATTATTATTATTATTATTATTATTATTATTATTATTATTATTATTATTATTATTTTCTACCATCAATTGATACCTCTGGTATTAGAAATTGTGCTGTAAAAGTGCATTATTTTTATCATTTATATTTATATTTAGATTGTTTTTCATTCAGTTTTGTTTTGATGACTGTTAATTTATTAATTTTTATAGCCAGACTCTGTAATAATAATTATATTATTATTATTATTATTATTATTATTATTATTATTATTATTATTACATGGTTGTTAATGCTCATCAAAGCTGTATGCATTGCTTGAGTATTAAATATTATTTATGTAATGTAAATCTGGTGTTTCAGATCACTTCTTGATGAGCTTCTTCAGCCGGAAGTCTGGAATTTGCCTCTGGCAAACGTCTCCAGGGCCGAGGGTGGGTTGCTAGATTCACATCGTGTTCGCCGGCTCGAATCTCCCGGTCGCGTTCATTCGTTTAACGAGTTGAACGACAACGTACTGCAGACGTGTCTGCTAATCGACTGCGTCGGACGCTGCGCGTCTGCCTCCGGATCTCGCTTCGACGTCCACCTCATCGAAGTTCTTTATCCTGTTCTTGAGAAGGCGGGCAGCGGTAACATCCACGTTAGCCGTTGCGCCGTCGCCTGCGCTCTGCGGGTCGCCGAGGCGTGCGCCTGCGGGAGCGTCGCGGGTCTGATCAGGAGCGGGATGGACTACCTGCTGAATTCGGTGGTGCTCCGGTGGCGCCACCTGTACAGCAATCCACAGGTGTTGGACGTTCTTCGTGTCATGTTCGAGTTCAGTGATGCAGATGTCCTGCCTCTTCTTAGCAACACCATTCATCAGGTCAGCGCTACGAAGCCGAGATAGTCTTCTGTGTCGTATTTTCTGTTTCGTTTGTGGTTGAGTGCACTTTCTGTGCGCAATCACCCACAAATGAAACAGAAAATACGACAATTTCTCGATTTCTATTTCAATTTCTCTGTAATTTCTTTATTATCGCAGTTTTTTTTAGAAGAAAGAAATGTCACAGCTAAGTTGGTCTTCGTCAAACAATGATCAAAGTCTCTAATCAGATTGTTGAGTTCATTATGACCTGGGCTATGTTTAATCTGATGTGATGTTTCTCACTCTTACTGATTGCTTTACCTGGAATTATCTTTTTCAATGGGAGTGAATTTTGAGTGCCATTTACTGATACCTTTGAGTATTAGAACTTGTGCTATAGAAGTGCACAATTACAATTATTATCATCATCATCATCATCATCATCATCATCATCATCATCATCATCATCATCATCATCATCATCATCATCATCATCATCATCATCATCGTTATTGTTATCATTGTTATTGTTGTTGTTATTATTATAATCATCATTATCACTATTATTGTTATTATTATTATTATTATTATTATTATTATTATTATTATTATTATTATCATCACCATCATCATCGTAATCGTTATTGTTATCATTGTTATTGTTATTATTATAATCATCATTATCACTATTATTGTTGTTATTATTATTATCATCGTCATCATCATCGTAATCGTTATTGTTATCATTGTTATTGTTATTATTATAATCATCATTATCACTATTATTATTATTATTATTATTATTATTATTATTATTAAAGGAATATTTCTGTTATTACCATTTTTTGCGAGTTGAATGCTGTTGACTGATAAAATTATGAGAGTTGAATGGTTTTGACCATGTTCTGAGTTTATGTTTTCATAGTTGACATTAATAATGTAACCTTGTTCATGATACTCTATTTTTGGCAGTTTTTGACTGCTTTGATATTTCTGCTGGTGATTATAATCTCTTTTAAAACGAAATTTAGATGGCATAGCCCCTTTACCAGGGACACCAAATATATCCGTCCATTTTACATTGAGTTACAATTGAATGCACAATAAAGGGGTTATATGCTGGGTTCTATTGTTGTTAGATGTGTGATGTACTCGATCTACACTATGAAGAGTTTGGAGCACAATTCTTGAAAGTTTTTCGTGCCATGGTATGTTCGATTTCGAAATGCTACGGTCCACCATCTCCACCAAACCAGGACATTCCGCCAGACATCGGCAGCAAGAGTTTGGGATCGTACCGACGGAACCATCCGAAGACAGCCGACGACGTTTTCCGTTTCTTTGAGGATTACCGCCGTCAAAAACAGGTTTTAGAAGATATGGATAAGAACTACGAACAATCGGAAGCCCAAGAATCTGATAAAATTGATTTAGAAGAAAGAGAAAACTGTGGATCGAGTGATTCCAATGATGTGAAAAAAGAAGAGTTGCCATTTTATGTTGAACTTCTCAAGTTGGTGAGTTTTGTTGTTGTTGACTATGTGATAATGTGTTTAATTAATAGATTTTAACTTGATTCCTTGTGTGTTTTGTGTTTTTCCTTGTGCTTTTTGTGTTTTTCCTTGTGTGTTTTGTGTTTTTTCTTGTGTTTTTTGTGTGTTTATCCTTGTATGTTTTTTTTCGTGGAAATTTTGCCATCATGTTGATCCAAAGCTTAGAACCCTACTACTATTACTAAATATGTTTTAATATCCATTGAAATCTGAAAATATCCCATGTACTTTGAGTTGAACTGTTATAGTAAAATCCTATTAGCACTGACTTGGATATCACCTATCCTTAGTTATATCCCAGACCATTTAGCTTTGACTTAAACCTTTGAACTCTGGCAGCCTGTACATAAAAAGAGATAGTGCTGGATCCCTAAGATCCTATATACACTCGTCCTGCTATTGCGGGAAACCGGGGATTACGATTATATTATGATCCCGTTATAGCGGTATCACGGGTTCGAGGGGTTAGTAGGTTACAGTTAACACATCCTTTCGGTCAAGGGTTCATTTATATAGTACGTATACGAAAAAGGCATATTTTCACACACACACCCGTTTGCACACTGTAGGCATACATACTATGTGGATGGACCCTAATGAGGTAACTTTACTTCTGCTCTCTAAAGGCCTTGTTTACAGGATGTTGATGTATATTTGTGGCAGCTTCAGTGTATGTGATTGCTAATGGGCTGATTGTTTTGTTGTAACAGAAGCTACTGGATGTCCATTGCACTGGTTCTTCTGTAGTTTTATGTGCTTCAGCGTCAATATTTCAGAACTATTTTGTGTGTGTGTGTGTGGATGTTAGGTTCTTGAGCGTTGCCGACATTTTCTTATTCGTCCCGAGTCGCAGATTCGAATTTTGGTCCTCGAAATTGTCGGCCAGAGTTGTCTGGTCCTGGTGTCACATCAAGGTGAAATTAACGTCGTTTGCGATGGTAACTGTAAAGTACGTAAAGTAAAGTCCTTCCGGAGCTCTCAAGGCTCCTAGGGCAGCGCTGATCTCCATTTCAAGGCCCTCAGCCAGGCGACTGGTGCAGGTTACACGATACGGGGCCAGTGTTCTCATGCAACGCGCCTGTTTACTCCGCGTATTAATCCGCTGCTCAGTTGCCACCACCATCTGGCGAAAGAAGGCTGAGTCGATCTTAAGGCTCCTGCAGGTGATGAACCCACGACCTTCTGCTCCATCGTCCAACGTTGTTACCAATCTGCTAACTCCCTGCCCCTATAGAGGCTTTTAAAAATTGTGTTTGAATTTTGAATACTGTACCAGTTTTGTCCTTTAAATATGGAGCATATTAAAAAAATAATGAATGCAATGATTTTAGTTTGCTGTGTACATTATTCTCTCCTGCTTTTGCAGTTTTCGCTCTGTCTTGCTAATCTGCAAATGTTGGAGACAGTGGCCTCTGCCATTTATTGATAGAGTTTTAAGATTAATTTACCATGAATTAAGAAAAAATTGGGGGTTGGTTGGTTGCAATTGGATACTGGTTATAGATATATAAAATGGGGATTCTGCCTTGCTGACTGGAGTGGGGGTGGTGAACTGGTGGGATATTCTCCCTTGCTGAGGGGGTTAGGAATGCCAGGTTGTAAAAATTGCTGATTTGCAGGTCATTTACTTTGAAACAAAAAATGTCTTGCAGTGATGTAGTTTTTTATCTAGTAAAGTTTGGCTGTTTATGTGTGGTTAGTACTTGAGTAGGTGACCATTTGATGATACCAGCCCACATACATGTATATAACTGTCCTTTTTATATAATTTTTATTGCATTAGGTGGACGAAGTTGAGTTTGAGTTCATTTATTACCTGCTTATATCTCAACGGGGCGGGAAGATGGCAGAAGTGGTTACACACTGGGCAGGTACGCTGGCGGAACGGGTTCAACTCCCGTAGGAGCTCCTAAGGTCGACTCAGTCTTACTCACTAGAGGGCGGTTACAGCATCAAATTGAGGAGCAGCATTTGCTGCGAAGTAAAGCGCGGGTCTAGACGTTTGGCTGGCAACCTACTCTAGGTTAATGGTGTTTGCCACCCGTGTCGCTGTATGCCTAAGAGACCGGAGATCAGTGCCGGCCTCAATGCTCAAAATTGAGTATGGGAAAACTTTACTTTTATATATCAACCAACCAAGATGGCCAGGTTTAGGTGATATTTCTGTGATTTTGTAAAAAATATATAATCAAATAAATTATTTAGATATTACATTTTGTTTTGACTTTGTTAATACTTGCTAAGAATTTGCTCATTTTTAGATGTATTGCTTCCTCTCGTTCATAAAATTTGGACGCCTTTTGTCCAGAGGTTTTCCGATTCTGATCAGATCGTCATGATGAAAGCCTTTGACACTCTTCGACTTATGTCATTTGCCGCACAGGATTTCTTGCGCCGTCGTGTCATCAGTGACGTATTGCCTCGAGTCGTGTCAGTTCTGGGCAGGATGTCGGATTCAAGGTGTGCTGAAGTCATTTAAGATAGCTATAGTTATTCAGTCATCTGCATGTAGACTGATTTTGCGCTATTAACTAGTATTAACTACCGTAGTCTTTCGTCTAAGGGTCCATCTGTATAGTACGTACGCAAGGGAGGGGGTTTGGATTTATGAGATTTTGCATATGTACGGTGTGCAACTGGGGGAGAGGGGGGGTTGAAAATATGCCTTTTTGCATACGTACTAGATGGATGAGCCCTAAGATAGCATTGACTAATCTAATGCAAGACTAGATAATGTTATCTTGTATTCATGTTGACATACATTGACAGTTATTAAGTAGTGAGTCAAATTTAGAGGTATCTCTTAGAAATGTGTTGAATTTCATCTCTATCACTTTGCAGCATTTGTAGTGGAAATGATGTTTGAAAAGAGGCAGTATATAAATTCAAAGTTGGGTTACATTGCATTGTTTAACTGAATTCCATTGAACGGTTGATTTTGTTTATATGGATTCTTTATTCTTATTATGTCCAGAGGTTTTCCAACTGAGAATCCACCTTGCCTATGGCTATTTCAAGAAAGATTAAGAGCGTACGAATAAGCAGCCGCTACTGTGCTACTTTTAAAGTGCTACATAAATTTACAAGTTTTACTTACTTTCTTACTTACTGTAGCCATGTACAGGAAATTGTGAGTGGCTGATTTCCACAAAATTTATTAAAATTACTTTTTTTACAGGGGTTAAAGTTCAGATTTTGGTCTGGCAGCCAGTTAGAGGGTCTTCTTCTTTAGCATACCCACAGGTAGAGTGTTGTGGTCCGCCCCCCCTGTCCGTTTCCACAATTCTCTATTCTGAGCCTGTTTCCAGTTAGAGGGTCACATTGTCGTATCAGACTTCAGATATAAATAGTGATCGTTGCTCTTACAGCGAAAGAGTTAATGATTTTTAAAATGCTTTTTTTTAAAAAGAGAGTGTTCAATTTTAATTTTCTGCAGCATGAAGGCAGGTCCTGCCTACAAGCACTCGATGCCTTGCAAGCTACAGCTTTGCATTCTGAACCACCTGGGCTACTTCTGCCATTGTGTGAGTTCTTCATAAGGGTTTGTCCATATAGTACATACACAAAGGAGGCATATTTTTTAAACCCCGTTACATTTAATAACATTTCAGAGTTAACACATAAAATCTCCAAAATCCAACCTGAAACCACTCTTGAGCCTCACCCCTCAGTGCTTAAGTCTAATAGGCTCCAGCTAATAAGTCGGATGGAACCTAAAGTATCTGCATGACTGTGTCAAGATCCAGTTGAGCTTGAATTTGATAAGAATTTCTGGAATTTGATATTTTGTGTCTTTAAATCGCTTGTTTTGTGTTATATTTAATAATATTTCAGAGTTAACACATATTTCATGTCACCCCGCTTCTTGTTGCATCATCAGTGGCGTATTTAGAATTTTGGTAAGGGGGGCCAGCCAGAGACGTCATTTCACTGTTTTTCAGGGGGGCAAGACACTTTCGACCTGACAAGTTACAACTTTACAACTTTGGAAAAAAGTTGACAACCTTTTTTTTTGCTTGTCAGGGTCTGAGGAAAGGTACTCCCAAGACCAAAGGGGGGGCCATGGCCCAAATGGCCCAATGGTAAATACGCCACTGGGCATCATTATAATTGACATTGTAGCAATTTTGTTTAGGTCGATGTCAAAGGTCAACACCTGACCTTATTGCTGCATGCCTGTCTTCCGTACCTGAGTGCTAGGCAACCATTGTGCCTGCAGCAGGTGACGATTTTCTTATGTTCCGCATTATTGTTCTTTCTATTTGTCTCATTTGGATATTTGCATGTCATATTATAGTTGAATAGTTTTTGACCACACCGTGCAGAGAGAGGTGAATGCGGGTGGCCAAAGTCAGCTTGGATGCTCTCCCCCCCCCATAACTCCTGCCAGGTGTTGACGAGAGAAAAAGGTTGCTGATTTAATTATGATGCCCCCCATCTGGTGTATGACCAGGGTCAAATCGATGATTTTAAAGGATTTTAATGAAAAAAAGCATTTACAAGAAAAAAAGGTTGCCAAATCAATTTTTATGCCCCCTCTGGTGGCTGCCCATGGCCACCCCCCCTCTCTCTGCACGCTACTGTAAGAGTTTCCTAGTGTTTGTGGGCTTTTGATACGGCAAATGTTGAAGAATTAAGGATACAAGTTTCAGATTCAGTCTACAGGATTTTGAGCATAAGAAATTGGCTAGCACTCATCCTTTTAAGCAGTTGGTAAGAGATGAATTGTGTTGGTGATGATCATCCATACGAACCAGTCACTATGTTGTGCATTATAGAATGGCGCTATAGAAGTTTAAGATTAGATTACCGGTAGGTTAGACATTTTGGTGGTAATTTCAAGTTGTAACAGTTTATGTGCGAGACAATTAAGATCTTATAATTGTTGGGATCCGACCTGTTGACCGACCTATTTAACTCTTACCCGACCTAGTTTTTTGTTTTGCAGGCATGTGTCGCCACGTTTAAGCGTTTCGTGGAAATTGACCCGGACGGCGTCTGGCTGATACTGAACGACGTCTGGTGTCCATCCGCCTTTGAACCACCTTCCGAGTCACTTCCACTTATTGTGGTAATTGCAGATTGAAATTCTACTATTGAAAGAAGTATATTTAGAGCTCTAGGATGAATTTCATGACGTTAATGACAAAAAATTTGTACAGAGGTTTTGGTCTGTAGTCTGGTTTTCCCATTCGCTTCTTTGATGACACCCTCGGGTATTAGAAATGGTGCTATAGTAGTGCATAATTATTATTATTGACGGATTTTAATAGGACAAATAGGGCCCTGTGCTTGTTTAGTTACGGGGCCCCATATTTAGCCCTCTAGGAGCTAGGCCAAGTAGGTCTGCACGGTCGGGCATACATACTTGGGGGGGATTTAAGAGTTGTTGAAATATTATGTGTTAAAAGTAAAGGTTCGCTTGTAGGCTCATTGCCCGTAGGGACTGGTGCTGATCTCCGTTTTTGTGGCCGTCGGCCACAAAATGGCTGAATGACTAAGCCATTCATTGGCAGACGGTGGCCAGTGATTCCACCGAACCTATGGTTACCTTTGCAACGTTGCCATTGCTACTCATTTTACCACTGCAATTGAGCGAAGGCTGAGTCGACCCCAGGGCCCCTGTGAGTCTCGAACTCGCTACCGTCGGCTCTACAGTCGAATGATGTTGCCACTCTTCTACCTTCCCGCCCCTTATATCGTCCCGACCTAATGATATCACGTGTTACCCGGTCATTATTTACGAATCGAAAAATTTGTAATTTTTTATCCAGAAAGATGGGTTCCACACGTAGTCTACAGGGCTCTGTGCTAAAGCACACCTAAGCACTATGATAACTTGTGAAGTACTGTACGCTGTATGTCGCTGCTGATTGTGCATTGCGGTATTTAGCACGCTTTAAGAGTTTTGGGGTTGCATTTGGTAGATGTAAGATGGCGTTCTGCACGGAGTCTAAATAAGCTTTTGTTTTATTTCAGATGGCAGGCATGTCGGAGCGTAACGAATTTACGGACAATGTTTCCGAGCTTATGAGGCTCGTCTAGCGCCTTTCTCAATTCTCTTTGCCACGCCTTGACATAATAGTTGTCAAAGGAAGCTGGTATATATTCGCGCCACAGGGTTTTCAAGACTGTTGCCAACATTTATGGCGATAAGTTAAAGTAACTGGTTGCCAACTTAACTTTAACTTTGCATATGCACTTGTAAAATCTAAAGCGGCAGTATGTATTTGGTTCAGTTGGCATTAGTGGCGGGATCAAGATTTGGCAAGGGGGGGGTGGGGAGGGCGTTGAGGTGGCAACTTCTAAGCATGGGGGCCAACTATTTTTCATAAACTTGGACTAGTTTAGTTGCTTAGAATGGTTGCACTAAATGGGACAGTGTTTTATTCAGGTCTGTTAGGGGAAATCCCCTCAACCAAATTGCCCGGACCCCCCAAAAATTAAGCACTGACACAAATTTACAAACTTTGCACTGAACTATGTCCATTCCCCTCCAGCCAAGTATATTCCCCCCCCCCAAAGGCCTGGAGTCTGGATAAAACACTGGTTTGGGGGCAACAAGGGGGCCAGGCATATAGGGGTCACGGGTCTTGGGCCGCCCCTCTGACCCTCTGTGGAGCTGCCTTTGGTTGGCATTAAGTGGAAATCAAAGAACAACTAGTGTGAATAAAATTTGTTTTCCTCAAGTTCGTCAAAGTCTTGAAATCGTGCGGTGAATGAAAAACTCTTGTATACAAACCGCGTCGGATTATTGCTTACATCGTATATCGTGTTGTGAACAAAAAGACGAGAATTAGAAATTGTCGATGAATTGTGTGAGAAAACGTGTGATTTCCTTTGCGAGTCATAATTCAGAACTTCAGAAGGAGTAATAACTTAAACAGGTGAGTACTGTAGGCCTAAACCTTAGGATTTTAGAGTATAATGTTTGACAAGTCAACAGCCATAAAGTTAAACCCTTTATAATTATTCTTGTAACATAATTATGTTCTGCTGTCTGCAGAGTTAAAAATTTTAAAACATTAAAAGGACTGTCCATTAATTACGTCAACAATTTAGGGGGGTTTGAAAAAGTTTGACAGCGCGCACTGCAGAAATACTGTCCACTGATTGGCTGCAAAGTATGAAGTCTTATTGGTCGGGAAAGTATAACTTTTCATTGGATAATTACGATCCAAATTCACCATATACAATCTCGTTGGTTCATCTTCCCATGAAAAACCGTGTCAAATGCAAGAAAAAGCAGCAACATGCACAGAAATTTGTGCAGAATTAAATTTCCAATAAAACGGTATATAATAAGCCAGCATTGTAAGGGGATTTGGCGAAATCGTGTAGCCTATGCAAAACTTTTTCACACCACTATATATGCTATATATATATATATATATATATATATATATATATATATATATATATATATATATATATATATATAGCAACGGCTGAATGAGGGCTGTTGCCAAGCTTTCATTCGCCGCCTTTCCTTCCACCGAGTTAACACCCGATGTACTCATTCACAGCTGAGTCGACTGGGGGCGCTTGGGACAGAAACAACCGTAAAGTTTCTGCCGCGGCCGGGATTTGAACCCCGGACCTCAAGTTTGGCAGACCAGTGCGCTACCCACTGATCCACCGCGCAACCCTACCCGCGGTTTAGAACGCAACTAAAGACCTCGCTCGCCATCGTCCTCGTCTCAAGCTGAATACACCGGTAATAGGGCCTATTCAGCAAGACCAGCTTCGCCCAACCGAAGCTGTCCGAGTAGGACATTGCATCGGGATGGCCTCTAGATGGGCAGCTCCGTTCATGTAACCGCGAGGGAAGATCCTAAGACCTCGCGCGCCATCATACCAGACTAGGGCTGAACATGCATGTTGCATACATATATTCAACCTCCAGGCAGTATGCCCTGCGGGGTGGCCTTTAGGAGAGCTTCTCCTGAACGTCAGGAACCTGCTTGACTTAAAGAAGACGCTAAGAATGGCGACGTTGTTATTGGAGGTCAATGTTCAATGGAAGGCGTCCAAAACCGTTCTTTAAATAGACGTAATTATGACAATTAATAATACAGATATTGCAGGGTCGTAGTAACGTACAGCCACAATATAATAAAATCCAGTAACCAATGGTTTTGATTGGCCAATCAAGCCTCTCTCTCTTTCTCTCTTCTCCTTTCTCTATTTCTCTTTGAGGGAGAGGTGGCCCTTGCCCCATGGAATGTCTGACCCCGCGCCCTCATACTTTGGTGCACTCATTCAAAGAAAAATAGTTCGCCCCACGCTTATAAGTTGCCACCCCAACGCCCCTCACTTGCCAAATTTTGGAGCCGCCACTGTCTTCGGAATTAGATCAAAATATGACAGAGCTTAAGATGGTGCTAGGACAAAATGTCTGCGGACAAAATATCACGAACATAATATCACTGACAAAATGACATGGGAACAAAATGTCAGGAGATAAAATGTGAGAGGGTAAAATGTAACCCTAACCCGTGCCATTTTGTCCGCTGACATTACGTCCCATGACATATTGTCTGTGACATTTTGACCGTGACATTTGTCCGCGGACATTTTGTCCGGCCACGACATTGATAAATTCCAAAACAGCAGCGATCAGACACACTGCCTCATGGGGATTAGTGTATTTTAACGTATAAAAGTTGTACTGTACGCGTAGAATAATGTTGATATTACTATTATTACATGTTACCCAGTCATTATTTACGAATTGAAAAGTTCGTAATTTTTTTTCTCCAGAAAGATGGGTTCCACATGTAGTCTACAGGGCTCTGTGCTAAAGCACACCTAAGCACAATGATAACTTGTGAAGTACTGATGTCACTGCTGATTATGCATTGCGGTATTTAGCACGCTTTAAGAGTTTTTGGGTTGCATTTGGTAAAAGTAAGATGGCGTTCTGCACGGAGTCTAAATAAGCTTTTGTTTATTTCAGATGGCGGGCACGTCGGAGCGTAACGAATTTACGGACAATGTTTCCGAGCTTATGAGGCTCGTCTAGCGCCTTTCTCAATTCTCTTTGCCACGCTTTGATACAGTGAAACCCGCTTAATTGCATGGGTGCCGTGCAAGCCTTGCTTATGCGATTAACAGGGCTAGGCGAATAATACACAAAACTGATACACAAAACACCGGTTCGGGTTTTTATGTTTTTATGCGATTATGCGGGTTATGCAATTAAGCGGTATGTGATTAAGTGGGATCCACTGTATTATAATAATTGTCAAAGGAAGCCGGTATATATTCGCGCCACAGGGTTTTCGAGACTTTTGCCAACATTTATGACGATAAAGTTAAAGTAACTGGTTGTCAGCTTAACTTTGCATATGCACTTGTAAAATCTAAAGCGGCAGTACGTATTTGGTTCAGTTGGCATTAGTGGCGGGATCAAGATTTGGCAAGTGGGAGGGTTGGGGCGGTGGCGGGCGGGGGGGGGGCGTTGAGGTGGCAACTTCTAAGCATGGGGACCAACTATTTTTCACAAACTTGCAGTAGTTTAGTCGCTTATAATGAGTGCGCTAAAGTATGGGGCAGTATTTTATCCAGGTCTGTTAGGGGCGAGATTCCCCCTCGAAAGCTTCAAAATTCCCCCGACCCCCCCCAAAAAAAATTTGAACACTGACACAAATTTTCAAATTTTTGCATTGAACTATGTCTCTTCCCCTCCAGCCAAGTATATTTCCCCACCAAAGGCCTGGAGTCTGGATAAAACACTGGTTTGGGACCACTAGGGGGCCAGGCATTTAATAGGAGGCACGGCCCTTGGGGCCCTCTGTGGAGCTGCCTTTGGTTGGTATTGAGTGGAAATCAACGAACAACTAGTGTAAATTAAATGTTGTTTTTCCTCAAGTTCGTCAAAGTGAAATCTTGAAATCGTGCAGTGAATGAAAAACTCTTGTATACAAACCGCGTCAGATTATTGCTTAGGCCTACATCGTATCGTGTTATGTATTATGTACAATAAGACGAGAATTAGGAATTGTCGAGAAAATTGTCAGCAGTCGTGTGTGAGAAAACGTGTGATTTCCATTGTGAGTCATAATTCAGAAGGAGTAATATAACTAAACGGTGAGTAAATTCTGTCGGTGATTTCACTCCAGGTGTGATCAGATGAGGGAGCAAAATTTCGATGGATGGTCCTTTGTGCTGATGAACTTGCACAAGTCTACCACTCGGTGGCTGTATCCATACTCATTGTCATACCTGGAAACAGAATGGAGAAGTGTTTTAAACCCCCACTCCACTGAAAATATCAATTATGTGCGTGCAAGTCCTGAGGCGCAGGGTTTAATCTAGGCCATTTCCGGGAGGAAATTGCCCTTTCCCCCCAGAAATTTCAAATTCTCCCTGGAAATTTTGGCATACTACATCAACTAACAAGCAGCCCCTAGCAGAATTCGCCACGGCTTTGTCAGTTTCCCCACGGCTTTGTCAGTTTCCCCCCGGCTTTGTCAGTTTCCCGCTCCCCCGGAGTCCAGGAGTCTAGATTAAACACTGCTGAGGGGGTGTGCAAGACGGTGCAATTTGCGCCCCCCCCAGGACAGTTTTTTCATTTCTTTCGTCACAAGACCCTATTTTGCACCCCTGGAAAGATTTCTGTGGACGTCCATGTTCTGTACTGTTTGAAGTAGCCTAAACAGTGATGAAGACGACATTGATATTACATCGGCATGTATCGGTGGGCCTACTTGTGCCAGGGCTGGAATAAACCCAGGTTATTTTTAAAGAAATAAACCTTAGGGTTTTGGAGTAGGCCTATACTGTTTGACAAGTCAACAGCCATAACCCTTTATAATTATTCTTAATGTAACATAATTATGTTCTGCTGTCTGCAGAGTTAAAAATGTTAAAACATTAAAGGGACTGTCCATTAATTACGTCAACAATTTAAGGGGGTTTGAAAAAGTTTGACCATGTTGACAGGGGAGGGGAGTTCAAGAGAAGTTGACGTCAACAATTTCACTTTTTACAAATAGGCCTAACAAATAGGCAATTTCACGAAATACTACTTATTACAATGGAAAAAGCATGGCAAAAAGGTAATCACCACCACATTTTGACACTCGATGAGCATAAAAGGGAAAAATGGCCATTACTGCAAAAATAATAACCTTGTTATTGGGACCTGTCATTGATATTCGGGAGGGGGAGGAAGGGTCAAAAGTTTTTGACATAATTATAGGGGGTAACTGAAAGTTGACAGTTGTTGACAAGGGAGGGGCCAAAAATTGCCCAAAAATTGTTGACATAATTAATGGACAGCCCCTAAAACCCCACATTTTCAGCTTTGATTCATGCTGACCGAGATAATTGATTGGATTAATTTACTAAAACTAACAACCCATTATTTTGACTAATAAAAACTCTACATCGATTTATAAAAATGTAGGTTATACCGTTGTATAGCCGCCAGTTGAATCACATATTCATGATATTTTTGAAAAGATCCACAGATTCTGATCGACTAGGCTACTTGTGAAAGCCGGTTTGCTTTATGATTTCGAATATTACCATGAAATGAGTTTGACGAAGTTGTTGCTGAGAGCGATCCTGCCTCCGCGTCGAAGACGGAACTGAAGGAGGTTGACCGGAAGTCTTCGGACACAACCTGCTCATCGGTGTATCCCAGGATACCCTTCAGTCTGCTATCCTCGGTCGCCTGCTTTATGGTCTTCTTTATGTCTTCGTACGAAGCCTGCGAATTTATTTGTTTTTACACAGGGCAGTCTCGCTACCCAGTGTTTTATCCAGACTCCAGGCCTTTTGGGGGAAATTGAGACTTTCGAGGAGAAATCGACTTGGTTGGAGGGGAAAAGACACAGTTCAATGCAAAATTGCTGGGATTTTTTTTTTTTTTTTGGGGAATTTCGAGGTTTGGGGATCTTCTCTTTAACCGGCCTGGATAAAACACTGTCGCCACCGAAACAGAGAGACGAGACAAGGAGAACGTATACTTAGCGGGTATGTAAAATTTAATACGTTATAGGCTATCAGAGGTACGTTTTATCCAACAGGCCTACCATCCTCAGGGCCGATGAGAGGGGGGTCAGAGGGTAGGCCTACCTTTTTACCCGGGCCCGGCGATAAACAAAGGGCCCTCGCTGACCAGAAAAATTATTTAAACGTGAAAAATGCAGGTGACGATTTTTTGCTTGTCAAGATTTTTTAAACAAGAGGCCAGGGATCAATATTTGTCCCCGGTATTTTCTCTCGACGGCCCTGACCATCCTAAGGTGAAAAAGCGTATTACCGAAGCATCAAAATTTACAGGGAGTTAAACACAATGATACTTTATTTGTAATCTGCATAAGATTGTGTTTGAATTTGAAAAAAAACACAGCAATTTACGCGATAAAATAAATTTTTGTTCAGCCAACCAAGGGGGGTTACCCTCCCATCCCATTTACTACGCCACTGACGAAGAGGCCTGTCGAGAGAAATTCCGGGTCCCTGGGCAGAGCAGTCACGGGCGGCCCACAAAAACTTTTAAAGTTTTAATTTTTTAGAAAGTTTATTCTAAAAATCGTTTTCCAGTTTTCTAGAAATATAGGCCTACAGCTCTAGTGTGTAAAAGTGAAGATTACATTTTTTGAATGTTTTACGTTTTAAGACGTTAACAGTGGTTTTCACACAGGCTTACTTAACGCCTAAACCACTTCCAATCACATTATTATTATTATTATTATTATTATTATTATTATTATTATTATTATTATTATTATTATCATCATCATCATCATCATCATCATTAAAGACAAAAATACATGCAAGCCCTTCTCCCCATCTCCCAACCCACTCCCCAACCCCCAACTCCAGCGCCGCCCACCCGCTACACAGCGGTTTTCATAATATTAATTTTATTTTAAATTTTAGTGTTGCATGAGATAACATTATTGCGGTCTCGCCCGATTGCCGGGCCTCGGGGCATTCGCCCCAGGACCGCCGAGAGAAATTCCGGGCCCCTGTGCAGAAGGTCAGTCAACAAGCGTGAACAACTGGTGATGGCCTTTTTCTTTTTCTTTTCTTTTTGTTGCTTCTCAATCTCTTTCGGGAAGTGCACCATGCAGGGTTTAATATGTGTTAATAAAACGTTAATACGTCACCGGCCCGGGCCCCCTACAAGTCACGCCGGGCCCCTGTGCATTTGCCCCTGCACAGCCCCCCCCCCATAGGCGGCTCTGCCTGCGCCACTCTCGAAGGGCCTGAACGCGAAGTGCCTCTGCCCCCCCTTCAATGAATTCCCGGAGTCGCCTCTCAGCGGCCTTACTATAACCAGTGGCGTCGCCAGGAATTTTTGGTTGGGAGGGGCAAACGGGGACTAGCTTGTCAGATTCCTTACCCAACCCACCCCCACCCCTCCACAAAAAACTTTCTCACCGGATTTGCGCGAATCTGGGTAGGTGGTCTGGGGCAGTTTTGAAGGGAGGGCAGTTGACCCCATTTGCCCCCCCCCCTTCCCGTGGCTACGCTAATGACTCTTACCCCCTTTTCGATGCGACAGGTGAGGTCGACGACGGACACGTCTTTGACCGGAACGCGGAATGCCATCCCGGTGAGCTTCCCCTCGAGCGACGGTATGACCTTGGTGACGGCCTTGGCTGCCCCGGTGGCCGACGGGATGATGTTCTGGCCGGCCGACCGGCCGCCCCGCCAGTCCTTGTTGCTCGGTCCGTCGACGGTCTTCTGGGTGGCCGTGTAGGCGTGGACGGTGGTCATCAGGGCCTCGGCGATCGTGAACTTCTCGTGGATGACCTTGGCGAGCGGAGCGAGACAGTTGGTGGTGCACGAGGCGTTGCTGTACGTTGGCGGATCAAAAGGACGTCGGAATATTAAGGGTTAATTAACCCCATTAACCGTGTATTTAACTGTAACTCAGTGTAAAATGGACGGATATATCCGGGATCCCCAGTTAAGGGGTTAAGCGAATTAGAAAGATTAAGCAGAGATGGCCAAGGGTTGATTTTTTAAAACCCAACCCATCAAATCTCCAATCCAAAACGGTCGTCACAGCCTTTATAGTACTGACGAGCAAAAAAGCCACTCTTTGGGGCCCTCTCTCCCCAAGGCCCGGGGCTGTCTACAAAGTGCCCTCACGTTACGCCATTGATGCCGGCAATATGGCTACTTGACCCAACACAACACAACCCATCGTAACAGTGGTTCTCACACGGGGCAGACCCTATTATTATTATTATTATTATTATTATTTTAATTTATTATTATTATTATTATTATTATTATTATTATTATTATTATTATTATTATTATTATTATTACATTGCAATTTCTTAGACTATGACTAATTTTCTGACTCAACCCAACCCACCGTAAATATGGAAAAGTCTGAACCAACCCAACCCATCCCAACCAGAGGCGTAGCGAGGGTATCCGGCGCCCGGGGGCAAAGTGTACCGTTGGCGCCCCCAACACTGCTGACGAGCAAAAAAGGTCGTCGCACATGTTTCTTCTTCCTTATTATGCATTTCACTTACCCAAATACCCAATTTTGGCGCCCCCACCTCGGCGCCCGCGGGCATATGCCCTCTGCCCCCTTCGCTACGCCTCTGAACCCAATCCATGGTCATCTCTGGGATTAAGAATCCATGCAAAGCACTATGCAATCGAATAGAAGGGAATAAAGGTAGAGAAGAGTCAGAAGATCGAGTAGAAAGTTGTACAACATCAGAAAAGATATGAACGTGAACCGGAATTTCATTACTAGAAGGAAGATTAACCCCTTAACTGGGTATTTAACTGTAACTCATTGTAAAATGGACGGATATATCCGGAGTCCCCAGTTAAGGGGTTAATAATTAGCAGAAGACAGGAGGACTTCCTGGAAACGTTTTGTGTCTAGCTGTTGTCGCTAAAGAGTTGGAATAAAGCACGACGGAGACGAAGGAATTCAGTGGCGTCCACGGAAATTTTTCCAGCGCCCCCGGAGGCAAAATACATTGTGCAGCTCTTAGTCAGTGGCGGCTCTAGGATTTGGCAAGTGGGGGGGCGTTGGGGTGGCAACTTCTAATCATGGGGGCAACCATTTGTTGTTTAATGTATATAGCATTAAGTATAGGGTCCCAACTGGGGGGACCACTGAGGGCCAGGCACTCAATAGGGGGGCAGGGGCCCCCTAGCCCCCCGGTGGAGCCGCCACTGCTCTTAGTTAAGGTTAAGTTTCTCAATTTCACCTTGTGTAAATATTGGTTAAAAGTCAAAATATAGTCTAGTTAGTTACAAAAATAGATTTGCATTTTTCAGGGGGGGGCAAGTACCCTGCCTCTCCCCGCCACTTTTAGTGTGAAAATATTTTGGCTAAAAGCCAAAATAAACAAGATACAGCCATATAAAGGTAGAAAGGTAGTCCCGTACTCGAACGAGCGTAGGGTTTCCGGCGCCGATATCCATGTATTAGGCAAGCAGCGACGCAGGTGGCTTACGCCATTAATCTAGAGTAGGTCGCCATTGCTTTCTCTAGACCCGCGTTTTACCTTCGCAGCTTAGCGATGCTACCAGTTTATCGGCGCCTAAGTGATGAACGGCTTAGTTGGCCGCCGGCACCACGACTAGATCTCGAGATGGTCACCCATCCAAGTACTAACCGCGCTCGACGTTGCCTAACATCAGTGCTCTGACTAGAACCGGTGGCACAACGCCGAATAGGCCAAAATATAGTCAGTTAAAAAATAGATTTGCATTTTCTGGAGGCAAGTGCCCCTCTTACCCCAATTGTATGGACGTCCATGACATTGGGGTGACGCCCAAAAAACTGAAAATCTGAATTAGGTCTCCCCATACTTTTTGCGAGGCTAGGCTAGGGAAGAATAAGGTATAGCCATATAAGGGTTGGGCCCCCACTTTTCATCAAAATTTACCCCAATGTAGCGATTGGATTTATCCTAATTCCATTACTGCCGACCTGATGATCTTGAACTTGGGGTCGTACTGGTCTTCGTTGACTCCCATGACGAACATGGGAGCGTCGGCGGACGGAGCAGTGATGATGACCTTCTTGCAGCCCCCCGTGATGTGCGCCTGCGCCTTTTCCAGGGTCGTGAAGACGCCGGTTGATTCGATGACGTACTCCGCACCCTCCTTCCCCCACGCTATCTTCGTCGGATCTTTTCTGTCAATCAGCGATTTTTGGCGCGAAAAAATTAATTAATTAAGATTGTTTCGACGCCCGTAGGAACGAATGAATGATTTGAAATATTGTCGAAAGCTGACGGCTTTCAGTTGCAGAGCTCTTAATCTAACACCAAAGCATTGGCTAAAATAACGGATTAGTAAGCGACTGTAAGCCTATTAATAATAGCAGGAGTCATAGGTAGTAGTAGTAGTAGTAGTAGCAGTAGCAGTAGCAGTAGCAGTAGCAGTAGCAGCAGCAGCAGTAGCAGTAGCAGTAGCAGCAGCAGTAGCAGCAGCAGCAGTAGCAATAGCAGTAGCAGTAGCAGTAGTAGCAGCAGTAGCAGTAGTAGTAGTAGCAGTAGTAGTAGTAGTAGTAGTAGTAGTAGTAGTAGTAGTAGTAGTAGTAGTAGTAGTAGTATGACGCTGACTCTGTGTAGACGCTGATCTCTTTTCCGTCGATGACTAACTTTCCGTCTTTGTTGGAGACTTTTCCTTTGAAGTTGCCGTGCGTCGAGTCATACTTGAACATGTAAACCTAAACAATTTTGCAAAGGCAACGAATATTATTCAATGCCTTGCGTCAAAATAAAGATGATTCAATATGAATTATATATAATGTATATATATATACTATATATATATTATACTTTTTAGTACTTCTTATGGAACTTTTTGTAAAGTGGCAAAAGTGCTCTCGTCTACTGCCTGAGCTTTAAGTTAGCGCTATAGAAGTTGTCACCTAATAATAATAATAATAATAATAATAATAATAATAATAATAATAATAATAATAATAATAATAATAATAATAATAATAATAATAATAATAATAATAGCTGACGCCTGATAAAGAAGTTTACTTTTGGCACAAAACTGTCCAATGGTTATGGTATAGTATAATCAAACATATGACATGTTTTTGCATTACTCTTCCGGACCTTTTAACATGCTTATAGTTGGTAGTCTATATGTACCCGTTTAATTCTTGACTGTTAAAAAATAAAACATACCCCAACGTTTTGAGAGGTTAGGGAGAGGAAAGGGGTATTGGAGTTGACGCCCCCCAACCCAGTTTTCATTCAACTGTATGCCTAATATCGTACCATGTATTCGACGTCGATGAATGGGTCGTTGATGGCGACGATGTCCAGTCCATTCTTGATTCCGATCCGGCAGACCAGGCGTCCGATCCTACCGAACCTGGAACAGAGGCAGACGTCAGGCTAGCAGTGGCGCCGCCAGGATCTGGCAAGTGAGGGGGGGAGAACCAATTGGGTGGCAACTTCTAAGCAAGAGATCAATTATTTTTTCATGACCTGGACTAGCGTAGTTTTCAGTTTAGTCTTAGAATGAGCGTGCTACAGTATGGGTCACCAAGGGGCATAATAATAATAATAATAATAATAATAATAATAATAATAAATTAATAATAATAATAATAATAATAATAATAATAATAAGGCTTAAAGTGGTTCAGGAAGGTCTGTTCTGTGTGAGAGTTCAAAAACCTTGGACCTGCAACTGAAAAAGTGCTCGCTATTATTATTTTATTATTATTATTATTATTATTATTATTATTATTATTATTATTATTATATATAATAATAATAATAATAATAATAATAATAATAGTAATAATAATAATAGTAGTTCGAGCGTCGCGCTGTTAGCGCCAAGAAATCCCAGAATTTTTGGTATTTTCAGAGATATTGCGCACGGGTAATTATCAAACTTTGCGCACGCAAGTTGTGATTTGCAATAATGTTAATAATAATGTCACGTGGAACAGCCAGTGCCGTTTGTAAGTTTGTCTGTAGGCTCTAAAATTTTGCGCTATAACAATTGCTCGGCGATCTTGTTTAAATTTCTTTATCATATTAAAACTGCTATGCGATAATGCGATTTTGACAAAATTCTTTCTATTTTATGTTTCCGTCGAACAGTAATCAATCTGAAAGCAAACGTTAGCCATTTTCGTATGATCAATAATTAAATCCGCTATTAAAGTAATTTTGCGTTGAACATTTAAAAGAATGTCCAAGCGTAAAGCCGAAGACTCCTTAAGCAACACGCAATTGAAACCGAAATGCCGCAAGAGTCCGACAACAACCGAAAGTCCGTCTTATTGGGTGACATATTTAGCTTCTCGGAAGCCGCAGGTGTGAAATGTAAAATCTGCGCGGAAGCTAAGTTGAGCGATGAATGGACCAAAGGAAAAAAGTGGAGCGACTATAAAATCGACTATTTGAAACGACATGTCACTCATGCTACACACCGTGAAGCAGTAAGGAAACGGAAGAACTTTCACAAAGGTCCATTGCAAAAAATGTTAACCGATCAAGTTTACAAAATGTGGAAAACGGACAAGAACAGGCGAGAACATGTTCATGTATCTCAGGAATGTCAGGATGAAGAATCAGACGAATTTGATGACGACGACGACGATGATGACAATTTATAGGTATAGCTGATTTTCATTTGAATTTGCTGCTATTACCATCTTAGTGCATTAATAATGAATTTTGTGCCATCCCGTGACTTTTAACTTTTAATAACAAAAATTAGGAAAAAACATTCTAATGCTTAATTAGATGCTTTCAGTTTTGATGTTAATTTCCATTGCCTCACAATTCATTAGTAGGTCATACCGTTTAAAAGCTTATTTAGCACTTAATTGCGATTGACATTTGTATGATGTTCTAATGCCAACTTGAAAATTTCAGACAGTGTCTGGTATTCTACTATTCTGCCACAATTGTTTTTGGCCTTAATATTTGTAGTTTCTTGATGTCTTTCTTTCTGCGATTATGCATGTTGGTGGAAAACATCTGTAACCTTAACACATTTTTAATTGAATATGGTATCAAAATATCAAGTTATCAATTTATCACCTATTAAAGCAGGGGTGGCCAACCCGGCGGCCCCGCGGCCGCATAGGCTGCCAATAGGCGTCTTTCTAGATTCCAAATAAATTTTCATCATAAAGATGATTTTGTCAGGTTTGAGGATCTATGAAGTAGCTCTAGCTATCGCTAAGCAAGAAAAGCATTTACAGATGGTGAATTTGTTAATACCTGCATGATAAAAGTGGTTGGACAGTTCTGCCCGGAGAAGAATGGGCTATTTAGCACAGTTAGTTTATCGAAACAGTAACACGTCATGCTGAAGAAATAGCAAGCAATCTCCGTCAGCAGCTTATAACAGCTTCAAAAAGCTTTATCTGCCATCCTATTGCTCTTGATGAAAGCAGTGACGTCTCAGACAAGGCACAATTGCTGACATTTATGAGGGGTGAATGAAAACTTCGAAATTATAGATCTTGCCGGTCTCTCCGGCATTCACAACACAACCAAATTATCAAGTTCTACTCTCTGTTGAATTCAGACACGTATTCAGCATTGAGTGCAAATGTGATGAAACTTACTAGTTTGGCAGCACATACATATGGGAGCAGATGTTTTCACGCGTGAAAGAGGGGACAAACTTGTACACAGAACAAAACTTTAAGACTTACTGACACTCATCTGCATGACATATCCTGCGCATTTCAGCAACTGAATTTGAACCTAATGTACAGGGTGTCTCAGAAAAAAAACCAGCACAACAACTATGATTTCTTAAAAATTTCTAAATACATTTCTCTCAAATTTACAACACGTTTACAGCACATATTTCCCCATCTTTCCATATATTTTCATCTCAGTTGCATGTAATTTGGCCATATTGAGATATCAAACTCAAACTTCGATTTTGCTACTCAGCCGCAGCTTGGCAGCCCTAAATACCTAGCTTCACATAAATTATAAATTATAATTAAGTCACGGGTAAGACTTTTGGTAATTGTTCTTAATCTTTTAATAGTAATTTTTAAATTGCTGTTAAAATACAACTGCCACCAAATACTATATTGATACTTGAATGCAATGATTGTCACTATTTCTGAAAACAATGTAAAATAAGCCAAAAGCATGCGGCCCTCCGCATGGTGCTCAAAGTTCAAAGTGGCCCCCGGGTCAAAAAAGGTTGGCCACCCCTGTATTAAAGGAATAATGATATATTCGTATTTCATACTTGTAACGTTGTAATTTGTCTTTAACATGGTTTGAAAACAAACTTGAAATCTTGTTCACTGTTCACTGTGCTCAAACAGGCCGAAGTTATTTATGCTCACGAGACTCTAAAGGTCATTTCTTAGAGGGAACATTGGTAGTAGTAGTAGTAGTAGTATTTATTATTTGTTATAATAATTATTATTTCATTATTATTAATTATTGTTAGCATTATTATCAAACGTAGGCCTACCCGTTTATTCCAACCTTTGGTGGACCCATGTTCTCTAAGCAAAGGCAGCGGGCCAGCTGTCCGAAAACAGAGTACCAGTCGGCGACAGAGGAGTGAGTAGCAGGGATCCAGACAGTCTTCCGGATGCTGAATGAGTTGCTTAGAGAAGAAAGCGTTGTTTCATTAACTATAGCAGAACAACAGTGTTTATTCTAGCCACCTTGACATTGGGGGGGGGTTGAAATGTTTGGGGGACAAGATTTGTCTCTCCACGCTTTGGGGGGGAATTTCCATCCCCAAGCCAACATATACAAATTTTGGGTGAATTTTAAAACTTTGGAGGGAATCCCGCCCCCCCCCAAAAAAACAGGCCTAGAATAAACACTGGCAGAACAATAGTTAATTTAACTGGCGCAGCCATGATTTCAGAATGGGGACACTTCGAACATTTTCGGTCCAAAATCTTGACGAGCAAAAAGGCCCTGATATCTACTCTATGTTGCGTTTTCAACGGTCTATTACTGCCCGTAGTCCCCGTACCCTCTGCCAACTACTTTCCGGTTTTGGACGAATCTCACGACTGACCCCGGTCCGAGCAGGGGGCCGGGGTTGACGTAAACAATTTCATTTTTTACACAAAATCAAAAATAGAAAATTTAGTGGATTTTTAAAATTTATTGCAAATGGGAAAAGGCTTGACAAACAAAAAAGGTATTCACCACCTCATTTTGACACCTGATGAGCAAAAAAGGGAGGAGAAATGGAAAAAAGGGGAAAAGGTTTCATCACCGCAGAAATAATAACGTTTTAAACTTTTTAGGGAGACCGTCACTGATTTGACAGGAAAGGGAGTTAAAAGTTTTTAACATAATAATAGGTAGTTGACAGTTGTTGACAAGGTGGGATGGGGTCAAAAATTGTCCAAGAATCGTTGACGTCCCCTATGTTGATGTCAACTTTGGAAAGCGCCAGGGCGCGCTTTGTAGGAAGGAAGAGTGGATTCCCCCCACTGCCCAACTGCATCCCCTAATGCTACATCCCTCCACCACTACATCCCCCACTGCTACACTTCCCCAACAACTACATCCTCCCCAAGGATCGACATATTCCCCCCACTGCTCCAGGTCACAAATCGCACCCTGGAAAGCGCTATATAATTTCGCGAGATTTTACTTACTTTGTGTCCGCAGCCGAGGGCCTCTATGCCCCCCTCAAGTCTACGACCCAAAACGGTCCACTCACAACTTTGACCGCAGAATTTCCGGCGCTTGGGTTGAACTTAGGTCGGTTTAGTCAATTTTCGACTTCGTTTTCGTTGAAAGCAAGGAACAAAGCACATTCGAAAAAATATGGAAATCTATTTGTTAATCTCCGATTTCTACCCACGGATCTTCAACCCGGGTCATCATTCTCTGTGGTTCAGACACCCAAACTGGGTCCCCACCAGGCGCGCCACCTGAGAACCCCTTCCCCCCGGGCGCAATTAACGGTAAACACGCAAACGCTTGACAGAAAATTCTTAAAAACTCCACCAAATCACTTACAAAGTTTCGTTGTCGCGTGTTTTTCACGGAAGTTATTGAAGATTTTTCGAAAGGGTTTCCTTTTAAGATATAATTGAAATTCGAATGACGTCACAGATAAAGAAGTCGTCATTAAATACGAATATAGTTTTGAATGCAATGACTTAAACGCAAATCAGCGATTCTCAATCTGTGGTCTACTTGCTCCGTCTCCCCTAAGAACCCGCAAAACTGTGTACTCATGGGTCCTCAGAAAGTATAAGAGAAAAGTGTGCTATAACCATTGGCGTAAACTCGGATAAAAAATTGGGGGCCCAAACCACATACAGTACAGTGCCTAATTCCACTTTCATATGGCAGCCGCTAAAAAGTGGGGCTAGGCGGGGGCTCGAGCCTAGAGGCCTAATAGAACTTATAGGAGTTTATGTCTGTGGTTATAATAATAATAATTTATATAATATAATATAACAAGGTTTAAAGTGATACAGGGGACTAATAATGTGAGAATAATAATAACAATGAAATTAATGGTTAGATTTCGGAGACATAATAATAATAATAATAATAATAATAATAATAATAATAATAATAATAATAATAATAATAATAATAACAACAATAATAATAAAATAATAATAATTATGCACTTCTATAGCACCAGTTCTAATACCTAAGGGTATCAATCGATAGTATTTCAAATCCATCCGCAAAGAGTTGATATTGGGATTACTGTAGAATAAAGAATATATATATATATATCTCTCTCTCTCTCTCTCTCTCTCTCTCTCTCTCTGTATTGAAGTTAGCAAATTGAATTGCAGTCCATTAGAAAAAAATTATTATCTCTCAATGGAATTGAATTTCGTACGAATATCCTTTGCTATATCTGGAAAGTAGGGAACACACAAAGCGCATGAGTCCGTGTGGTCATGGCTGGTGAATATTGGTTCAAGGAAGTCCAAATAACAAACCAGACGCCGGTCCAGTCACGTTTCCACGTCCAAATTTCAGTTTCGTGTCGTATCAATGGGATTACAGTGGCGTAGCCAGGAAGGGGGGCTTTGGTTTTTGGTTTTGACCGTGACCAACTTCGAAAAAAGCTTGACAAGCAAAAAATCATCTCCTCCTTATTTCTTCTATTTTTCCCTCCAGGTGCTGACAAGAAAAAAAGGTCATCATCACCTCTTAAACCGTCACAATATATAGCCAAGTAGCCTAGGGGGGTTGACACCCAAATAGCGTCCCAAAATAACAAATGCATAGAAACTCATTAACCCCTTAACCGTGTATTTAACTGTAACTCAATGTAAAATGGACGGATATATCCGGGATCTCCAGTTAAGGGGTTAAAAAATTCAGTTTTCGGCAGCCAAGGGGCAAGGAGGGGTTAGCCCCCTAAGACCCCCTTGGCTACGCCACTGAATGGGAGGGAATGTTTCGAGATAACGTGACATTATTAATACTGTCGTTGAGAAGCTATGACATCTGCGAGAGAGAGAGAGAGAAAGAGACAGACAGACAGACAGACAGAGAACCTCCTGGACCCATGAAATTGCCCAGAACGCCAAATCGTGCTAAGCAACATCGCCCCCCTCCCCGCTCCGCATTTTTTACGCTCCATTCGTCCCACGTTTCTAGAAATTTGCCTCACGCGTTATTTTTTCAAAAGAAGTTTTTCTCTAAATCCGATCAACTGTCGCGACAGATGGATTTCGAAAAATAAAACCTTTGCACAGCTGTACAGTCGACGCTCGTTTCTCACCACCTTCTTTCGATCGAGTGAATTATAAAATCGGCAGCGTCATCCGTATTCACATCTCGTTATCCGCTATTTACACGCACGCGGGGGGGGCGGGGGCGAAAGTCGCCGCCAAAAATGGCAATATACAACTCCACCGAGTGGTGCGATGACGTCACGGTGACGTCACAGAGTCGTCGGTTTTAATTAATACAGTAGAACTTCGTTATAACGTACTCCAATTTAGTACGTTATAATTATGATCCGAGTTACGATTTATCCAATGCCATCCGTATGCAATACGGTACCGCATAACAATAACAGGGGACCGTATACACAGAGATGCGACGTAACAGAGGATACGCTATATAAGCGAGTCCGCTATAACGAAGTTCAACTGTATAGTCGATCGGTGATACTACAGTTCAATCTCGCAGACGAAGGCGTGTTTGTCGGTGCACGTTCCGTCGTGCCACTGGTACTTGTCGTGCTTGTACAGCAGCAGGCAGTGCATCGTCGAGCGGGCGTTGGGCTCCCCGGGGGCCCAGCGGGAGAAGGCGATGGGGCGCAGGTGCTGACGCGACGTCCACATCCACTTCCGGCTTCGGACGATGTAGTTGCCGCTCGTCCACCAGCCGTCGGCATCCTGGTATTCTGCGCAGGAAAGAAGGAGAAATCCGCGAGTTAATCGAACGCGCGCGATAAGAATGAACGCGCTATCGAAGTTTTACTGTATAGCTGAAACCTCATGCAAGCGGCAAAGTTATTAAGTTTTTAAATCCCAGAATGAAGACTCCGTTAACTGATTTCTTTCAATATTCGGGAGTTACGGACGGCAAGATGTTTTTAGACTAAACCTGTTCAGCCTAAGGCTTTGCTAATTTCAAACTACCCAAAAACCAATAGGCCTTAATCTTCTTACTTACTTACTTACTTACTTTATAATAATAAGTCAAAGTAGACATATTCCAAGTACGTAAGTAAGTAGGTAAAATCTCGTGAATTATATAGCGCTTTCGAAAGCAGTAGCTCAGCAGCTTAGTGCTTATTCTCAGGCTCCTACTCTATCTTTGAACAACTAACATAAAATTATATGGTCAGTCAGGCGATGTTTCGTGTATTCGCTGGTCTATGAGGCTGGGTCGCTATAAGTTTGTAACTACGAAGGAAGTGGTTGTTCTGACGAAGGCGGCTCCAGGATTTAGGAAGTGGGGGACCTTTGGGTTGGTAAGTCACGTCGTCTCATCATCAAACTCCGCCCATTATGAAATTACGCTGCCTAGCAACGATTATAAAATGACAGCAGCGCCTCGTCCAATGAGAACAATGGGAAAGCACCGACACTAGGAAACTAAATAAATAAATAAATAAATAAATAAATAAATAAATAAATAAATAAATAAATAAATAAATAGAATAGAATATAATATAATTATAATCATAATTATAATTAATAAATAGAATATAATTATAATTATTATTAATAAATAGAATATAATTATTATTATTACTAGAACTCGAAGGCTCGCTTCGCTCTGCGCGAGCTTCGCTCGCATGAGGGTCGCTTCGCGTCGCTTCGCTTCGCTCGAAATAAACGAAATCCAAAATTCCAGAACGACCAATCAGAAATCAGCCAACCAATCAGAACGCTTGAAGGTAACCAATGAGACAATCACACAGCCAACCAATCAGAACGCTCACACAGCCAAACAATCAGAATCGAACGCAACCAATCAGAAACACAGCCAACCAATCAGAATAAATAGATAACGATTTTAATGTAATAGATTATTATTAAATAAATAGAATATAATTATAACTATAATTATAATTAATAAATAGAATGATATAATTATTATTAATATTAAATAAATAAATAAATAAATAAATAGACTATAATTATAATTATGCTCACCAGGAGTGCTTTTTAGCAGATAGTCGACGATATACGCCTCCTTGATGGTGTCCAGGGAGACGAGGTTTGCTTCGAAGGCGTTGCAGTAGCCCCTCGCCTCGTGCCACGAGGCGTTGAAGGTGGAGAAGCGATAGCACGACGGCCACGTTCCGCCGCCGATGAACTCCGCCGGACAGACGAGTGCTCCGCCGGCGGCCGAAGCTCCTCCCCTCCTTCCCACTCCTCCCGTCCCCGATGATCCCCCTCCCCCGGGGAAAGAGGAGGAGGAGGAGGAGGACATGGGCGGGGCGGCGGCGTTGACGGCGCTGCTTTTCGCCTTCAGGTGAGCCATCGTTTCGGTCATGTGACGCAGGTCGGTCTTGATCTGGCGGATGTGACGTAACGACCTCTGAGACAGTCCCTCCATCATCCGGATCAACGTCTGTTCGAGGATCTCGATCTTTCTCACGGACGCCGCCAGGTCGATGTCCGGTTCGGCGGCGGGTGGCGAGGGGGAGGAGGAGGAGGAGGAATCGATGGAGGGCCGGGAGTCGGTGGGAGAGTGTCCTCCTCCTCCTCCTCCTTCCCCGCCCGCCAGGGGTCGTCGTTTGACATTTCGCAGTCGCCTCCCGCAACGGCGCGAACGACCACACGGTACTTGCATCCGGCGTGCGTCACGTGACACGTGTCGACGTCACTTCCGGTCGAACCCCTTTTGGACGCGCTTTCCGAAGCGCTGCACAGGATCAACGACAGGATGACGCACTTCCGGTACAGATCCATTTCCGGCGACCAGCGTCTAAGATTCGTCTTGAATATTCAACAGCTTCAGTAATTAATATTCATTAGGAAGTCACAGACGCCGTTTGGTAGCCTCTGCTATTCGTATGTCAGCTCCGCATACTCGTTACTTAATCCAGTACTCGGCCAGAAAGCAGCACTTTAATTAAAATTGAGCTTTTTCTCTTTTTCAAAGTACCTTTTGCAAGTTCATTTCACCTCTCCACCTGCGCCCACCTTCAATTGGCTCACCGTTTTCGAATGGCAGCCTGAACAAAATGATTAAAATATTCAGGTTTTTTTGTAAAAAAATATTTTCTGGAGGAACGCAGCAGTATATATAAGTCACTTGTCAACCGGACAATTTTTTTACGTAAGTCGGGAATGAAGTAGCTATATATATATATATATATATATATATATATATATATATATATATATATATAATGATTGTAATCAATACAATACAACAATGCATAGATAGATAGTTCTAAATTTTCTATTTGATAATTTGATTTTGCAAAAAAAAAGTCTTCGGATTTTCCGGAACGCGGTCCGGATTTTCCGGAGCGCCGCTCCGCCTGGCTCCGGCACAAAAAGTCCTGAAAATATTACATTTTTATAATGTCCTTTGCATCAGTCTTTGATTTAAATCGTAACCCCCTCCCCGATTGTCAGATCTAATAAGTAAGTCGGATTTTCCGGTCACCATTGTAACGGATATATATATATATATATATATATATATATATAATACAACGTATAGAAAACGCAGGCCCTACGTTATGAGTCTTGATGGAAACGCCAGATGAGATGAGAACCAAATCTGATTGGCTTAGGAGGCACTGGTCCGTGGTAAAACTCACTATAAATTCTTTTCACGATGAATATTAAATAACCCAGCGCCCCTAGCCTCCTATAAACCTAGGTGACGTCTGAATCTTAGACATTTCCGGCATTTATAGGCCTACAGGGTGGCGCAAAAAACCCGAACTAGTCACATTTAGGTTTGCATTTAACACAGTCCGGTTTTTTGCGCCACCCTGCAATTATAACTGTTTGGTGGTTACTATCTTATGATGTTTAAAATGCTTGTGGCACAGTGGCCGAGTGGCGAGCGAACCGGACTGCCAGACATGAGGTACGCGGTTCAAATCTCGCCCGCGACAGAAGCGTTATTTATGCCAAAGCAGTGGCGGCTCCAGGATTTGGCAAGTGGGGGCCGTTGGAGTGGGAAGTTCTAAGCATGGGGGCAACCATTTGTTGATAGGTATGCAGTAGTAAGTATAGGGTTCCAACAGGCGGGGGGTCAATGGACCCCATGTAGAACCGCCATTGTGCCAAAGCGCTCACCAAAATCAACTCATCTGCGAATGAGTAGTACACTGGGTACTTAATCTGTGGAAGGAAAGGCGCCAGGGGCGTAGCCAGGAATTTGATTCGGGAGGGTATACATATTTTGGGTGGGTATAAATCTTAACTACGAACCACATAAACCATATAAACCACATATAACCACATGTAAATCACATAAAACACTTTAAGGTAGACTGATTTTTTGGAGGGGGGTATATATATCGATATAACCCCCCCGTCGCTACGCCCCTGAAAGGCGCTGAGGGAAAGCCAACCGATGCCGTGAAACATCGAAGGCGCTGATCCTGTGAACTTCGAGACTATATATTAAGGGTAATTGCCTTTATAAAAAACTTTAATGTAGAAAATTCGCAGCCCTGTGGATAAAATGACCTTGTCTCACCACCTCCACTTCTATTAATGGTCTTTCAAAATACAGACTGAGCGCATATTAAGAATAAGCAGCTACTGCGGTACTACATTCGAAAGCGCTATATAAATTCACGAGATTTTGCTTGCTTACTTACTTACTCCTGGGTTTAAATGGCTATCAAAATTGCGATCATCAAAGCAAACTTATCAACGACTTCTGTCAAAAGCTTCGATCCTTACTTTTCGCTATTTTAATAGCTTTACTGTTCGCTATTTTAATAGCGTTACTATTCACTATTTTAATAGCCGTTCTATTCGCTATTTTAATAGCTTTACTATTCGCTATTTCAATAGCTTTACTATTCGCTATTTTAATAGTTAGAAAATGGAGAATTTTCTCAGAATACATTTTCCGACCTGAACCCTGCACATCAGATCTCGATCCAGAATAGAGTTTCTCGTTCCAGCGACTAAGTTCAAGGTTCAAGGTCATAATCGCAGGTCACGGACCAAGAACCTTCCGACGCATTATTGTAACTGGAAAATCAACGACTGCGCTCCCTCCGTTTATAGGTTTTCCCTTTCTCCCTTTCTCCTTCTCCCTCCTCTCCGTTACAGGAACCTTGTGCCTCGCTACATACTGTATATCCGCCAAAAATCCCACCTCTCTCTCTCTCTCTCTCTGTCTTTCTCTCTGTCTTTCTCTCTGTCTTTCTCTCTGTCTCTCTGTCTGTCTCTATCTCTATCTCTGTCTTTGTCTATATATATCTCTGTCTGTCTCTGTCTGTCTGTTTGTCTTTGTCTCTGTCTCTGTCTGTCTGTCTGTCTTTCTCTCTCTCTTCTCTCTCTCTGTGTGTGTTCTTTTCTGATCTTTTAGACCGACGTAGAAGAGCCCGCCTTCCCGAACAGAGGAACGGATATCCATCATTCGGAAAAGGAACAGAGAAGGGAAGGGGAGGAGGAGAAGTAGGAGGAGGAGGAGGATGAGGGAAAGAAAAGTGGCGGAAAAGGTTTTCCAGAGTCTGATTTAGCTCCACTTCCACTGACGGAAGCTTTCTTCGTCCAATTCCTTCTTTGCCCGGTCTGTCTTCGGTCAGAAGGAAAACTTGGACGTGATGACGAACATGGATATGGGTCCATTTTTTAAAAGCCCAACCACACTCAACCCACCATGATTCAGACCAAACCAACCCAACTACCAAACTCATAAAAGCAAACGTGGTTACTTGACCCAACCCAGTGTTGGAGTTGAGAAATTTGAGCTGGGAGATTGAGGATTAAAATTCAATGGATAACAGAAACTGCATTTGCTCGATATGCGATTTTGGAGGGGTTGCAAAGTTAGCTGGGGGTTCAAATCCCCCAAACTCCCCGGCAACTCCAACACTGACCCAACCCACCGTAGCACATTGCAATTTTTAAACCATGTCTTATTTTCTGGCCTAAACCAACCAAACCCACCATAGATATGGAATAGGCCTATGTTTAGGGGGCGGAAGATGGCAGATTGGGTTACGCGCTGGAGCGTCAGGCTGACGGAGCGGGTTCAAGCCCCGTTAGTGCCCCTAGTGGCTTTCACACAGGCAGTAATGCCTTCCAAGCCACTTTAAATCATGCTAAGTAAGTAAGATCTAGCCCAATCCAGTGCAACCCAACCCAACACATGGGTGACCGTGAACCCAACCCACGTCCATGTCTGAATAAACCTGTCCACAGTGTCTGGATGGTTGTTTATTCCTATGCGTTTGATTTAGCTATTTCTTCCAAGTTATTAAGTAGACTTCTAGTCTGGATTCTAGAGGAAGAACCAAATTGCTTAAGGTGATTTTGATTAAAAAACATTTCGTGTTTTAAATTCTGAGCGTCTAGATGATGTCACGGCCATGTGCGATATTTGGCACCTTTGCTGGACTAGCACCAAATAAAATTAATTATAATTATTTGATATTTTCTGCTTTCCTTCTCTTTTTTCATTGCATGCGCAGCTGTAGGGATCAATAATAATAATAATAATAATAATAATAATAATAATAATAATAATAATAATAATAATAATAATAATAATAATAATAACGATATAATAATAACGATAATAATATTATGCTATTATTATTATCGCTATAATAATAGTAATAATAACAACGATAATATTATAATAACGATAATAATATTATTATTATTATTATTATTATTATTTTTATTATTATAAAAACTTCAAGACACTTCAAAGCAGATTAGCCTACATAGGCTATATAGGACTAAAAACTATTCTGTAAAATTCAGATCTGTACAAAACACATCTTGTGCAGTAGTTCTGTACAAATTATCGTGTGCTTGTGCGTGTGTGTAAGCAACTGTACATTACGGAGCCTACTTCTGAACAAAGAAGATATATCAAAGACTAAACAACCGATAACCGAAAGATAACACAGCAAGCAGGAGTGAGTGAGTGAGAGAGAGAGAGAGAGAGAGAGAGAGAGAGAGAGAGAGAGAGAGAGAGAAAGAGAGAGAGAGAGATCCGTAGTTTATACAACGTTCGCCGTCAGATGAAACACAGCGAAGTCGGGGCGCCTCGACAATAACAACGCCGCCTAGAACGAAGCAAGTATTGCAAAACAATATCAAGGAACACGATCCGGATATGAGAGAAGAAGGAACTCTCATATACAACAAAGAACAAAGGGGGAGAGCAACCTCTCAACTTCATTTGGGGGCGAAAATAGCAGCAAAGCGATCGTAAACACCCAGAGAAAACATTACTTTGTCGAAGATAAGACGCATAATTCACGTGCACGTTTATTAAGATTAGGCCCATAAATATATTATTTCCTATTCCCAGTGGCGTGCAGAGGGGCGGTGGCACCGGGCAACCATCAGATGGGGGGGCATCCAAATTTACTCGGCGAGCTGTTTTTGCTCGCCAACACACCTTTTTTACATGATAACCCATAAAATTATCGATTTGTCCCCGGGAATCCACGCCAGATAAAGGCATCCAAGTTGTCTCGGTGACCTTTTTCTGCCAATTGTATATCACCGAGGTGGCGGGGGCCATCCAAATTTACTTTGGCCCCTGGCATCCGCCCCTCTTGGCACGCCATTGCCTATTGCTATCCAACAATCTGTATTATTATTATTATTATTATTATTATTATTATTATTATTATTATTATTATTATCATTATCATTATTATTATTATTATTATTATTATTATTATCATTATTATTATTATTATTATTATTATATGGCTGTTAACGTTAGTTAGACATGGACATGGGTTGGGTCCACATGGGTTGGGTCAACCCATGGGTTGGGTTGGATCGGGTTGGGTCAGAAATTTCGATGTCCATGGTTGGGTTAGGTAAAAAATAAGTCGTGGTTTAAGAAATTTCAATGTATTACGGTGGGTTGGGTTGGGTTTGGTCCGAATCATGATGGGTTGGGTTTTAAAAAGTGAACCCATATCCATGTCTGCGTTAAGTCAGGGTTAAGCAACTTGCCCAAGTTCGCTTAAAAGTGGCTGGGGATTCGAACCCTCCACCTTTCGGTTGCCTGGCAAGAATCTTACCGCTACTCCACGGCGTTTCCTAAAGCAAACTAACGACATCCAGGAAGGAGGTTGATTGGCTGATACGGGAAATGCATTACGGTTTGTACGTACTTACGAATTCCGCCATCTGGTGTTCTAATCCGACGATTTAGCCGTCAACACCCGATCCGCTGTATCAGAATTCGAACGCTGAGGTTGAATATTGGTTTTGACAAGCGAGCGATAAGCATAGACTTGTTAAATCTCGATTCCACGATGGATTCCATTGGAAATAAGCCTGCTCGGTCAATACAGCGAAGAATTGTCAGACAGGATTTTAAATTAGCCACGTCTCGTCTTCCCGAGAAACCTGGGGTCAAGAAATGGGGGATATAGGAGGCGCCAAATTCGTGAATCAGCGGGGGGTGTACCGGAACCCGAGGAGTTATCAGGCGTACGCCCGGGACCGGTTTATACCATGCAGATCGGGTTACCAGTTCCCGACCGAGCGAGGAGGAATCCCTTCTAGTCGAATAGGAAGAGAGATGCGCTTCGATTGATTTGCAAGGAAAATATTATCGATGTGGAATTCCTTCCCCTGGCTTCTCTCGCGGGTGCTTTGTTTTTGCAGAACTGTTTTTAGATATCTGCCCATCCCGGATTTTTGAAATTGCCCGCTAATGCTGCATCTTAAGTATGCCCCGTTCTGCTAAACAAATGTTCTCTTCGGTTTGTTTCAATTTTCATCTAAAGGCGTTCAACAAATCGCGCCAATCAATCGTTCATCTCTGTTTATTAGTATCGGATCGCAAATCAAAGAAAAATATCGAAATTGCAAAACTCGTGGAATAATAATAACCGCAAAAGTATGTGCTATCGAGTACACAGCTGGGATTAACAAAAACAGCGCAATATACTAAAAGAAAAGGCAGGAGAAAAGAATAGTTACTCTATAGGATAAATCTGCCTAAGTTTTTATCTAGCAAAAATATAATTGAGTTCAGCGAATGCATCTCAAGCGTCGATAGTTTATTCAGCTGGTCTATAAATTTTCAATCACAAAATATATAATAATAATAATAATAATAATAATAATAATAATAATAATAATAATAATATCATCCGAGAGAATATTTGAAGAGAGACAAGTTTTTGAGAGATAGAGAGAATATGTTCAAGTCCCTGTCAGAGGGACAGAGAGACAGAGAGAGACAGAGAGACAGAGAGTCAGAGAGAGAGAGAGAGAGAGAGAGAGAGAGAGAGAGAGAGAGAGAGAGAGAGAGAGAGAGAGAGAGAGAGACAGAGAGACAGAGAGACAGAGAGACAGAGAGACAGAGGTCGTCGTATTAAGCACTCCAAACTTTCACACATTCTCTTCGATCATACTTACCTACCCTCACACAAATTAGTTCTCAACGGTTTTGTACAAGTCCCACGACCGACCCCAGTCCCTGTCCCTTCACCCTGGCTACGCCGGTGAAAACCATGGAAATGCGAAGAACAGACTTCAAAGCAAGTACGAAATAATTTAATCAGTGTTTATTCTAGGCCTGCTTTTTGGGGGGAATCCCCACCCAAAGTTTTAAAATTCACCACAAAAATTTGTATATGTTGGCTTGGGGATGGAAATCCCTCAAAAAAAAAGAACGGAGAGACAAATCTTGTCCTCCCCAAACATTTCAAACTCCCTCCCCAATGTCAAGGTGGCTAGAACAAACACTGGATTTAATTATCAAATGATACAGTGAAGGCCGGCGAGATAGGGGAGGGGGGGGGAGGGAGATACTATGAAAGACGGAGACCAGAAGGCATATGGTAGGCCTAGGCTGTGGAGCATTGGCTCTGCGCTGAGCTAGGCTGCTCACCTGGGTTCGCTCTCGGAATTAGGATAACGGCCACAGTTATGATGTGATGATGACGACGACGACGACGACGGCGATAATGTTATTGTTGCTGGTGAGGATGTCATTGCTATTGATGATGATAACGACGACGAAGCCGGTGACGATTATGTTGCTGTTGCTGAGGATGTTATTGCTACTGACGGTGATGATGATGACGATGATAATAATAATGATGATGATGATGACGACGACGATGATAATTATGATGATGACGACGATGATGATGATAAATGATTACGACGACGCTGATGATGATGACTATGGTGATGATGATGATGATGATGATGATGGTGGTGGTAATGATAGTGATGATGATGATAACGATGATGATGATGATGATGGTGGTGGTGATGATGATGATAACGATGATGATGATGACATGACAACTATGATGATGATAACGACGACGACGACGTTGTTGATGATGATGATGATGATGATGATAACGATGCAACAACAAAAGAGAAGTATTCACAACAGAGCAGGTTAACGGCCCGCAAAGTAGTTACGACAACTCCAGTATAAATACCCAGTTATCATATGAGGTTTCAGTCTCGCATTCGTTTATGGACGCAAAGAAATAAGCAGTTATGATAAACATAATCAGACAGCCATTTTCTCGCAAAAAACATGGCGATATTCCATTAGATCAACGACATTGATATAGCGCCAGATATTTTGGGCTATATCAATGTTGGTGATGCCTAATGGTTATAATCAATGTATAGAACTATAGCAGTGTCCAGAAAAACGGAACCCTTTTATAATTATGAAAACCAATGTTAATTATTTATTTATTATTCAGATTACATTTAAATTCTAATATAAAATTAAATTGAATATGATCTTCATTTGAAAACATTTTGTATGTTTGTCAACACAATCAGTGACGTAGAAAATGACGTCAGCAAATAAATATGCACAGAGGCGGCGCTGGGTTTAGTTGACTGGGTGGGTCTAATGCAATCTACACAGCCAGGACACGGCTCAGACTACCCTCACCCCCAATAAAAATTTATCTGCGTATTTGCACGATTTGCTTGGGTGCCCCTGCCCGAGGCTGGGTGGGTCCGGACCCGCCCCCTTAGCGCCGCCCCTGAATATGCAGAAAACTGCCGTCTGTGACAGTTGACCGCAAAACCGCTCAAACGAGTAAACGAATTCTAATGAAATTTTGCGCTAATGATTGACACAAACAGATGTCTCTTTGTGTGCTTAAAATTTTGTCTAAATCGGTGCAGATTCGAGGTAGTTAGTTATTGCGATATGTTTAGGGCAGTGGTTCCCAGTCTTTTTCGATCAGCGGCTCACCCGCCAGGTCCAGATTTTCCCAAGGTCCCAGGGCCAATTTTGAGCAAGTGCACTCCGAGAAATAGCAATTTTTTGGTAATATTTGGTACCAAAAGATCCAAAAGTATTGACAAGCAGACAATTAAAATGGCACTTATAATAATAATAATAATAATAATAATTAATAATAATAATAATAATAATAATAATAATAATAATAATAATAATAATAATAATAATGTGATTTAAAGGTGTTTAGGAAGTTAAGTAAGCCTGCGTGAAAACCACTGATGTAACCATCTGCATTCAATAACCTAGTTTTCCGAGAATAGCCTTTGAATCCGTTTACTTTTTCATCTGTCACTCCCACCTCGTCCAAACTGTTCCATTTGTGGGTCATAATTGGCGCCAAAGTCCCAAAAGCCTTGATAGGCTAAAAACTGGAAAAATCACGATTAATTTTTAATAATTCACGGCTCCCCTAGAAGGAAACCCCGATCCTCTCACTTTGGGAATCACTGGTTTAGGGTTTCCCTTTTATGAACACGGTGTACGAGATAGTGTATGCATGTATTGTATATATATATATATATATATATATATATAATATATATATATATATATATATATAGATCTTGGTTTAGAGAGGGTTTACCCGTACCCGTTACCCGACCCGTACCCGTGACCCGTAACCGACACATGGGTGCGTTTACGGGTACAAGTACTACAAGGAGTACATGGACTCGTGTATCCGTTCCTAGAGACTATAGAGAGGCAACAGTGAAATGTACGAAATTGGGATAATAAATAAATAGCACGCATGTTTAATTAGGACAGATCTAGTACTTAGAAATCAGGATAATCAGTCATATAAGCCGACATGAATGGGCTTGTTTAAAATATTTAGTAGATATCATTTATCTATGAGCAGGCATTAGAGCTCAAGTTAAACTACAAAACTTTACCAGAAGAACTTTCTTGGTCAAAGAGTCCTGGAGGAGTCAGAGGACTCATTATGATTATAGATTTATTACTGAAGATGTCAGATTACGTCATCTGTATTTCCTTTATGTTTTCAGTAATAAAATGCATTTGTCTGACAAACTGAACGCGATGTACAAGTTATACTAATACACTTTACTCAAATTATTTTTCTATTATTGCATTGCTAATTTGCTATAGTAGTGAGAAATGAGCGCTGTACCCGTACCCGAAATACCCGAAATTCGTACCCGCGGGCATCGGGCATTGAATATTGATAATACGGACTCGAATACAGAAGACGTGCTTTGGAATGGGTTTATTTATCCAACCCAAGGTCAGTTCCAATTTGCGCCCGTCTAGAAACAAATTAGAAATTCGCATCGGGCATTTATTTATGTTACGCCTATATATGTCGATGTTTGTGTAGCGCATTTTGCTTGCTTTTTCATATAGGCAAACGAGTGGATGGTTAAGTTTCGACGGAACATTAGACACGCCAAGCGTAGAATCAAGCGAGAAGAATAGTAGAATCAAGTAGAATCAAGGATATCGTTGAAATTCATATTCTTACAAATAGATTGAAACATTCATGACAACATTGACATGTCTTGGTGTAAAATGAATTGTAGGAAATACTTCTATTAGAAAACGCTGCCATTTTTTTATAATCAACTGATGCTGTTCAGTGGCGGCTCCACCGGGGGGCCCAGGAGGGCCCGTGCCCCCCTATTGAGTGCCTGCCCCCCCCAGTGGCCCCTCCAGTTGGGACCCTATACTTAATGCTACATACACTAAACAACAAATGGTTGGCCTGGCCCCCATGATTAGAAGCTGCCACCCCAACGGCCCCCCCACTTGCCAAATTCTAGAGCCGCCACTGATGCTGTTGTGAGAAAATTGCCTCTAATAGCGTGTTAGTCAACACCTATTGGAAATAATAAGCACTATATATATATATATATACATACATACATACATTACAAATGGTCTCAATGAACCACACAAGACATAAGCGGATTCGCTGCTTAATGAGTTGATGGTTAACGGCATTCTAGTGTAGTTGCAGTAGTCTTTGGGTAGAGAGTTACTTAAAGGAATCTGTCACTTTTAATCTGGCGGTACATAAATAACGGTGTTATGCAGGACAAGACGGCGGTAAATTGGCGTCTCTCTCTCTCTCCCTCTCCTCTCTGTCTCTGACTCTGTCTGTCTGTCTATCTGTCTGTCTGTCTGTCTATCTGTCTGTCTGTCTCTGTGTCTCTGTGTCTCTGACTCTGTCTTTCTGTCTGTCTGTCTGTCTGTCTGTCTGTCTGTCTGTCTCTCTCTCTCTCTCTCTCTCTCTCTCTCTCTCTCTCTCTCGGCAATCGCTAGAAATTGAGTTAGCAATTTCCAGTGCTAAGCGATAACTTGCGTCGTGAAGGTAATTCTGTGTGATCAAAGACTGACTGCCTACGACAGACCGCGTCTGTATTATACAGAATCATGCAACGCCAAAGAAGTCTGTCTCATATTAGTTCCGATTAAATCAGATGTGAAAGCTGCCACTGAGGCCACGTTCGCTTTTATAAGCAGACAGACAAGCAGACAGACAGACGGACAGACAGACAGATAGACAGACAGACAGACAGGGGCGCCAAAATCTGGTTTAAGGTAGCGAAAAGGGGAAAAAAGAAGAAAAAAAATATCAATATAGTTGTTCGCGTTCATATAGCGCTATATAACTAACTTAATAAAGTAAAATTTTAGGTGACGACCTTTTTTCGCTTATCAGGTTTTTTGGAAGCTTGATTGGTCATAGCCTCCCCCTCGGGAAATCCTGGCTGCGCCATTGGCTTAAAACAATAGCATTGGCTAGAGAAATAGAAGGCAAAAGGACATGAATAAAATCAGTAATGGTCAGAATTTTCAGAACACGCTTGTTATTTGAAAAGAAACCCTGAGAGTTTAATCAAAAGTTATTTTTTTATTAAGCGTCAGATTTTTTAAATTAATTAAACGTTATTTCATCAGACATTTAATTTCTAATCGTCGGTTATTTATAATCGAGAACGTAACCTTCTAAAGCTGCTGTCATTTTTTATACGATGCTTTTTTTAATTAACAGTTTCTGAAACGACGCAGGTACTGTAGATAAGAAATGAAAAGAGTGAAAATACAAAAATCAAATCAGTGAATTACTTTGAGCGACCGCCCATAATCCGCAAATCCATAATGATGAAGCTTTTCTTCGATCATAGCAATTATTATGCATTATTATTCATAGCAAAACTGTTGTGCGATTATATGCCAGGGTTATTTCTAGGATTATCAGTTGGGGGGTCGGTATATTCTGGGGTCGGTCCCTGCTGAAAAGTCTGACAAGCAAAAAAGGTAATCCCCGGTTCAGATTTGGAAGGGGGTTTTGGGGGAGGGTATCGGTCTCAAAATGGGGTGTTGGGAGTGTTAGGGGTGTAAAAATATCCCAGTTATAAGCTATATTAATTTCACATGAACTAAAAGTTCCTGCAAAACATGACGATAACTCCAAAATTTTCGATTTATTTGGGTATTTCGTGACCAATGGAGATTACTCCCCCGCCCAAGTCCCCCAGCAAATCAAAAGGTTGTTTAAACTGTTGTCCAAACATTCACTTGTTTAATGCTTCGATATAATCTTCAAGGCGAGCAAACTTATGAGTAATTTACTCACGAAGTATGCTCTCCAATTGACAACTGATTAAAAAACGCGTATCGGTCCCACAACTCCTGTTCGTTTTTTCTATTTGTCCGCGTGCTTGTATGTGCGTGTGTGTGTGTGTGAGTGTAGCTGTCTGCATACGCGTGGGTTTGAATAGAGTTCGGTGCGTGTGAACTGGTGCGTGTTTAATAATGAAAGTCGACGTTCGGTCCTTCCTTGAAAAAACATCGAATATAGGCAAAGCAGATTGAACGCATCACTGCGCATGGCAGGGGGCAATTTAGCGTCTCTCGTTTTGTCTATCTGCCGCCAAAGTAGACCCAAAGTCTCTCTCTCTCTCTTTCTCTTTTTCGGTAACCCTGTCACTCTGTCTCTGTATACCTCTGTATTTCTATCTCTGTCTCTGTCTCTGTCCAGTGTTTATTCTAGACACCATGACATTGGGGTGAGTTTGAAATGTTTGGGGAGAGAAAAGGTTTTCTCCCCAAAAACCTTGACAAGCACAAAAATGGTCGCCCTTATATATTTTTATTTTTCCCTCTCCGGATGTGATGACAAACAAAATAAAGGTAATCTTATTTATTTATATTTCATATCGTTCTTCAATGCTCTCACGAGCAAAAAATGATCATCCTTATATTTTCCCCCTTCTCAAAAAAACCCACTCGTCTCACTTTGAGGGGGGATTTTCATCCCCAATGCAACATATAGAATTTGGGGAGGAGGGTTAAAAAATTTTTGGGTGGGGTGGGGGTGGGAATCCCCTAGAAAAGGCCTAGAATAAACACTGGTCTCTGTCTGTCTCTCTCTGCATACCTCTGTCTCTGTCTATTTCTCTGTCTCGATCTGTCTCGATCTGTTTCTTTGTATCTGTGTCTGTCTGTCTGTCTGTCTGTCTATCTATCTATCTCTATCTATCTATCTCTAGTCGTTCTCTCCATGCAGCTCTCTCCAACTGCCTGCCTGTCTGTATGTCCGTTTGTCCGTCCGTCTGTCTAGCCCTGCATCTTTCTCATGGCTCTCTTCCTGTAGTTGTCTGTCTGTCTGTGCATCTGTCTGTCTGTGCATCTGTCTGTCTGTGCATCTGTCGAGAGTGATGTTCATCGATCCTGAGTTCGAAGCGTCTTGTCACGTGTCCTTTCGTCGAAGAAGCAACCCGCTCTCTGCAGTCTGTGATTTGTTTCGATTCTTCCGATTTTGTCCTACCTTTTCGTCCCCCCCCCCCCCCCACCCCACCCCACCCCCACACCACCCCAAACCCCTGTGTGTTTCTGCACGTATGCGTCTTTGTCCTTCTCCCTCCCTCTCCTTCTATCTCGGAGCAGTCGTGCCTCGGCGTCGCTCGTAGAAAAAATCGTTATCGAGCCGAAATGGCGGTCACTCAAAGAACCATCGTGTGTGTGTGTGTGTGTGCGTGTGGGAGGGGAGGGGAAGGAAGGGGAAGGAGGTGCTGCACTGCACCGTAGTGCCCGGCCGCAGGTAGGGGACTTAGGCTTGGCGGTCAGACCACACTCACTGCCTGTCAGACAGGGCAGTTGTCGTTTGGTCGGTTGTAAGGCGGTCGGTGGTTTCCAAGGAGCTTTATAACGTCACGCGTAGATCGTTGACGTCATTAGTCGACAACGTTTCGTTGACGTCATCGGTTCTCCACCCCCCCCACCCCCGTCACAGAATCGGGTTCTTAGTTCTTAGTGGTAAGTAAGAAAATGGATCGACGTTCTGCGATAGAAATAATCTGAAGGGTGAATGACTGAATGACGCCGATGATGGCTTTTGAAATATTTATAGTGCGCTGCATTCTGTCACAGCGGTAACGGTATGCCTATAAATCATCCATCGGACAGCCTTCCTTAGTGCTAGGGTGGTGGATAGATGGATTGGAAGAGAAGATAGTGATGGCTACTATAGCGTCAATGCGTTCAAAATAAACCTAAGTACTATGGGATGCTAGATTTGTCTTGTAGAGATATTAATAGACTACATAATCAGAATGATTGAATGAATGAATGAATGACAGCTGACTGAATGAATAATCAGAATGAATGAATGAATGACTGACTGAATGACTGACTGACTGACTGAATGAATGAATGAATGAATGACTGACTGAATGACTGACTGACTGACTGACTGACTGACTGACTGACTGACTGACTGACTGACTGACTGAATGAATGAATGAATGAATGAATGACTGAATGAATGACTGACTGACTGACTGACTGACTGACTGACTGACTGAATGAATGAATGAATGACTGAATGACTGACTGACTGACTGACTGACTGACTGACTGAATTAATGAATGCATAAATGAATGACGACTGAATGAATGAATGAATGAAACAGTGGTTCTAACTCAGGGCAGACCTCACTGAACCACTTTAAATCCTGTTATTATAATGATAGTATCATTATTATGTCTATATACTTTTGAAAACGTCATCTTGTCAATAATTATAATAATAATTATCACAATGCATTGCCAGCGGCGGTTCTGTTAAACAAGTACAAAATTTATTTAAAAATTTTGGTATAAATTTTAATTTCCATAATTCTATTTTAACATAAAAGTCAGCCGTATAAAATATTGTTAGCTTGTGGGAGGGGGATTCTGACATAATTTTATTAGAGGGATCGCTGGAAGTTTGACAGTTGTTGACAAGAGGGCAGAGGGGATTTAAAATTGCATTAAAAAATTGTTTACGTAATTAATGGACGGCCCTTACCAGGGGGCGTAGCGACGGGGGTATATCGGTATATATACCCCCCAAAATCAGCCTACCTTAAAGTTTTTATGTGATTTATATGTGGTTAACTGGTTATATGTAGTTTATATGGTTTATAGTTAAGGTTTATACCCCCTCCAAACATTTATACCCTCCCAAATCATAGTCCTGGCTACGCCCCTGCCACTTACAAGAAAAGCGTAACTGGCAACTAGAAATAATGACGATGATGATAACAGTTGCGACGGCGAAACCATGAGAAGTACTGGGGTTAGATCACGCATACAGTGTGCGGTGTGCACGCGCGCGTCGGTGCGAGTGGCTGCATTGCATTGAAATCACATTTATAGTGAAAGTCTTGTGTACTGGATTCGTATAAAATACTAATTAAATCTGCCGCGGTATGCACCGTATGGCTGTGCATAAGCGGCTTATACACATGACGGGGGTGGAGGAACAATACGCCGTCTCAGAAATCGATTTTCTCTTGCACCGGGGCATCGCGCTGCAGCCCACTGTTTTGTCGACATTACATTGCTCGAAAAAGACGCAATATTAACCGACAGCTATTTGCGTCCGCTTACTTCCGCTCATAGGCGTAACCGGGGGTTCCAGCACAAAGCCACCAAGGGGTGGGGGGTGGGAGCCATGAAGTTTGATCCGACGGGGTTTTGGGGAGCGTCGTGAGTTCCCGAGACACGAGCAGGAGCTGCTGAGTAACATTGGAGTTAAAACATAAGCTGCTGAGTAATATTAGAGTAAAATTGTAAGCTGTTGAGTAGCCTAATTAGAGTTAAAATGTAAGCTGCTGAGTCAAATTAGAGTAAAACTGCAAGCTGTTGATTAGCCTAATTAGAGTTAAAACGTAATCTGTTGAGTAATATTAGAGTTAAAAAGTAAGTTGCTGAGTAGCTTAATTAGAGTTAAAACGTAATCTATTGAGTAATATTAGAGTTTAAAAGTAAGTTGTTGAGTAGCCTAATTAGAGTTAAAACGTAAACTTCGGGAGGACACAAAGTTAGTGATGGGTTTCCCACAACACCTGGTTCAACGTTAACGTATCCTGTACACAGGGTGCGATTTGTGACCTGGAGCAGTGGGGGGGGGTATGTCGAGCTTGGGGGATGTATTTGTTGGGAAATGTAGCAGTGGGGATGTAGTGGTGGGGATGTAGCAGTAGGGGGATGCAGTTTGGCAGTGGGGGGAGATTCCCCCCCGCAAATCGCGCCCTGCCTGTACAGACAAAAAAACGAACCAACGTCAAAATTGCCGACGATATCGATGTTCCGTCTGGTGAAATCTCAAAAATTGATTGTGACAAGAATATAAACATATTCGCGTTTCGGCGACATTCGATTTCCGAACCTAATGCTTGCAATAATATGCGAATTTTTACATTCGCCGAACGACGATGGTTTCAAGCATGCGTGAATGTTATTACGAAAGGGTCAGTGCAGCGGATATCAGAGTTTCTATGAAAATTGAGACGAAGCGTAGACGCAAAAGCAATCAAGGGGGGACAGATGAAAAATCATATTCAGGACTACATTCGCACAGCCTAACCGCGGACTAAATATAATCAGATTAGTCCTCCATTTCAATGCGTCAACTTAATTGCAATCAACTAAATTAAATGACACGCACATGGTGTGTGTGTGTGTGTGCATGCATGTGTGTGTTTACGTGTTTGTATGCGTTTGTGTGTGTATATGTCTTTGAAGCAATCACAATGTCTTAGGACATAGATTTCTCCTCTTCTCCTGCTTCTCCCTTTTAGCATCCCTAATCCTTCTTTAACGTCAATTTTAATATAACAAATATCTAATATATTTAATTATCAAAATATAAAATATTTTTACATTTGTCTGTACAACTATTTTTTCGGTACAACTATTTTTCCGGTACAACTATTTTTCCGGTAAAACTATTTTTCCGACATTGAACTGTAATATTAACGATCTTTGGTTCTGACTTGATACTAATAAACTGATTCTGATTCTGAATGGAATTTAGCTCGTTACGTACTTATCTAAGTTTTATTATTAAATTTAACTCTTTAGTCGAACTTGAAAAAATATTTTGCTCAATACAGAAAGACAACGTCAAATATCAGTGGCGGTTGGGGGCGACTGGGGATGCATCCTCCCCACCGGCCCACCAAAAATGCGTCTTCAATGGAAGATGATCGTCTAAACGGATTAGCCTTGATGTACATCCACAAAGATATGGACATATCCATAGACAATGTCATCGACAAATTCGCTTCCAGCAATAGAAAACTCGATATTGCACTATGACTTTGTACAACCAGACTAAAATACCTTTTTACATTGTCAATTCTGAGCATTATATTTTATAAATCAAATGCACAGATTTCTTCTAAACCGTTTACAAATAATTCCTTTGACAATTGGCGGGATATTCCTAGAAATTCATTGCACCCCCCACCAAGAGTTCTTGGAGCCGCCACTGGACGTCAGTTAATCCACAGCAGTTATAACTTATAACGGCGTTATAATGTAATGTTGTGAAACTTATATAGCGCAGTAACTTTGCTATTGAGATCGCCGGTTTAACAAAACACTAAAATGCGCCATAGGAGCAGGTTCATAACGTAGTCTATGACCCTTTTGTTTATGCTGCGCTATTTCTGCCTAATAGAAACTACGTGCTTGATTAATTAATTAGATTTTTAAAAACACGTTTATATTTTGGTTTTGTTTTCGTTGTATGTCCGTTCGACGACAGAGGTCGCTAGCACCGAAACTAGACCGATGTTGAGAAACTGACACAGGCCTACCAGACAGGAAGTGGTTTTTCAACTTCCGGTCAACGTCGTGTTATTTTGCGACGAAAAAGTTACAATCATCTATAAATATTCGGTACAGAATGGATTCGGATCGAGTTTCTTCGTTTGTTTTAACGAAACTCCGCGAGGCGCAGTGATACATTTGAGCGCAAAAAAAACCAAACAGGAGGAACTATTTTTTTCGGCGGATGCTGCTGACGGCGACGATGTCTCAACCGACGCCGATGTATATCGTTGCCAAGAGCGACGAAGAAGCGACGGAACCGAACGCGATCGACTTCCGGCCGAAGGCAACACGTCATCACGCGTGTTTCGCTCGCCGGAAGTCGGTGGCTGCGGAACAGTACGACCCGGAAGTCGACGACGACGGGAAGAAGGAAGGCGGCGACGACGACGACAACGAAGACGGCGACTACCGGAAGACGATCCACGCCAAGACGGACGCGCAGAGAAGCCGACTTCGCGAGACCGTGTCGCAGATACTCGTCTTCCGTTCACTCGAACCGGAACAGCTTAACGACGTCATCGACGCCATGTTCGAACGACGCGTCGGTCGCGACGAGAACGTCATACGTCAGGGCGACGACGGCGACAACTTCTACGTCATCGAGGACGGCGTCTACGACGTCACCGTGACGGACGACGCCAGCAGCGCCCCTGGCGACGGCGACGGCGGCGGCGCGCAGAGGAACGTTCATCGCTTCGACGGAGAGGGCAGTTTCGGCGAACTGGCGCTGATGTACAACGTCCCGCGGTCGGCGACGGTGACGGCGCGCACTTCCGGTACGCTGTGGGCGATGGACCGGAAGTCGTTTCGAACGATCGTGCTGAAGAGCGCCTACCGGAAGCGGAAGCGCTACGAGGAACTGCTCGAATCGGTCCCGATGCTGCGTTCGCTCGACAGCTACGAGCGCATGAACCTCGCCGACGCGCTGACGTCCGCCATCTTCCAAGATGGCGACTGCATCATCCGCCAGGGCGCCGAGGCCGACGGGATGTACTTCGTCGAGGACGGCGAGGTGAGGATCGTCATGTCCAAGGACGGACCCGGAGGAGGAGGAGGAGGAGGAGCCGGGGCGCAAACGGAAACGGAAGTGGCTCGAATGAAGGCCGGAAGTTACTTCGGCGAGATGGCGCTGGTGGAGAACTCTCCGCGGTCGGCGTCCGTGTTTGCCGTCGGAAGGACAAGGGCCGCCTTCCTGGAGCGCGGCTGCTTCGAACGGCTTCTCGGGCCTTGTCTCGAGATCATGAAAAGGAACATCGACTCTTACAAAAAGAAGAATAATTCTTAACAATTGAACTAACTTGAATCGAATCACTTGCCAAGATCTTTAGGGCAGTAGCGTCATTACACACTTTTCTTGAGGGGAGATAATTTTTGGCAAAATTTTGGCAAATGTTTGGGCCAATTTTCAATTTCGGCAAATTTGCAATTTTTATATATTTTTTGGCAACTTTTTGGCATTTTTGCGATTTTTTTGCACATTTCACATTTATTTATTTAATTCATTATACATTTTTTTCATTTCCTTGAGGGCCACGGTTCCCCTGCCTACCCCAATGACGCCCCTGCTTTAGGGACTGAAGAAAATTTTCGCATCTTAAGTCTATTTAAATGTCACCTAAATCCAATAAAAACATGCCACTGCATATTTGTCCATAACATTGGCAAATTTGAATCGATTTCAAACTGTTTTCATTATTTGACTGAGAAATGAATGGAGTGGAGACCTGGTATATAATTATTTGCGACACCCTTAACGTGTAGCAACCTTAGGCCTACCTAATAAAACTAAAATTGAAAAACCAAACTTTACAATAACCCTAACCCTGACCTTAACCCAGGTATCGTAGTAGGTCTACGCCCCAGTGGCGGCTCCACCGGGGGATCAGGGGGCCCGTGCCCCCTCCAATTAAGTGCCTGCCCCCAGTTGCCCCCCTGTTGGGACCTATACTTAATGCTTCATACATTAAACAACAAATGGTTGGCCCCCATGATTAGAAGTTGCCACCCCAACGGCCCCCCACTTGCCAAATCCTGGAGCCGCCACTGCTACGCCCTACAGTGTATTGTCGATCGACCAGAATTCTGTAGGCGAGTTGTGATATCATTTCCTATCAACTCACGCGCCAATGCAAAGTAGCGAGTCTATCGCTAGGTGGCTACACTCTGTAATAATTAGAATTTCATCTAAAGGATACAATCACGTTATCAACCAAACCACAGCATGCTTTCTGTGCTAACTTTGTTATGTGTATTGTTATCAATCAATCAATGAATCAATCAATGAATCAATCAATGAATCAATCAATGAATCAATCAATGAATCAATCAATGAATGAACGAACGAACAATCAATCAATCAATCAATCAATCAATCAATCAATCAGTCAGTCAGTCAGTCAATTCAGTTTATTAGTATCAAATCAAAAATTTAAAAAAGATATCAAAGTTACAAAACCCAAAGAATAATTACAGAAACATATGTTATTGAGTGTGCACTGTACACTGTATGTTAGATATTTGCATTAGCGGCACGCCTTTAACGGTGAGGTACTTAATGCGGAGGCACGAGAAAAGGAGTTAGATTACTATTGTATATCTCTGTAATAAATCTGTCTTCCAATATAATAACATTTTTCCAAGTAAAACAAACACGACCTTTAACGCGTAACACCCTTACCCAATAAAACCAAAATAAGCGAGAATTAGGTACCAAAAACAGTAATGTAAAACACATAGTCTGTAATGTTCTTAATTTTTCACAAAATGTTCTGAATAATTTAATAAATGATTAAAGGCAAAGTTTATAACAAGTCAGAGCTGAAAAGAAAAGCTCCGATAATTCTCTTCTAGGGCGAACACGTGTCAGTAAGTAAGTAAGTAAGTAAGTAAGTAAGTAAGTAAGTAAGTAAGTAAAGTAAGTAAACATGTACGCAAACCTTTCCAAGCATGATTTAAAATGGCTTAGGAGGCATTACTGCCTGTGTGAAAGCCACTAGGGGCAATGACGGGGCTTGAACCCTCTCCGTCAGCCTGAAGCTCCAGCACGTAACCCACTCTGCCATCTTCCTTTGCACCATTCATCAATAGTATCATCGATGACTGACATTTTGTCCCAGTTCGTTCCAGACGGTGAACCGTTCACTGACGTTGCGAATTTTGGTTTGGTAGACCCGCTGCTGCATTTCTCCCCAAACTTTGCCCAAGGGGTTCAGGTCTGGACAGTTTGGGGACGACAGTTCTGGAGGAATGGACGCAGGCGTCTCCTCAAACCGACTCTCTAGCGACTGGCGCCTCGAGCTTCGACTTGCTTTAACAAGATCTTTCATTCATAGTAAATAATTTATATAATATGGAAATGTTTCGTATCTAGGCTAACTATTGCCGCCATGCAGGCAGCAGGGATATTTTACACCCCTAACATCCCCCAACACCCCCTCCAATTTGAGGTCGACACCCCAAATTTTTTTGGTAATGTGACAATGGTATGTATACAAAATACATACTAATTAGCTCCGGACACCCCTAATTTGAGGTCGACACTTCCCAAATTCACAATCCTAGAAATATCCCTGGCAGGCAGAAAGGGAAGACGAATGAATGAAAACATAATTTATATAGAATCTTGTCTCCGATTTATTTCTTTGTCAAATAACAAAAACGTTTTGAAAATAGATTTACATTTGCAAAGTTATGAACAAAAATATAAAGTGGTTATGAACAACGATGTAAAATGGCATGCTTTTTTAATGGCTCACGATGTACTGTATGTCCACATGAGATCGAATATTTTGGATTTATTCGTATCGAACTGAACTATCTAGACTAGAATGAATTTCCTCGCTGACGCATAATAGGATAGAATGAGAGTTGCACGAATCACGTAGACCTGATGCTTCTGGACACTCGGCCATCTGTCGGCGACAATTGAATAAATCGCAGGAAGCGTCGCGTCCATTCTGCCTCCGCGCGACCAACGTCATCAAAATAATTTGGAATGCGACAGCAAATTAAGCACGAGTGACAAAATTCTCCAGTCCGAGGTATAGTGCGGTCGAAACGTTTCAGGTACAGGGGCGCAGCCAGGAATTTGATTTGGGGGGGGTGGGGTTATAGCTAAGAGGGTTGCCAGATATCCAAAGTCTAAATACGGGAGATTGTTTCCGCAATCAATGCGCCCACTCCACGGTCCAGTTCATTGAGAATTATTTCGACCAGAACTTCGAACAGTGGCGTAGCGAGGGTATCCTGTGCCCGGGGGCAAGGTCTACCATTGGCGCCCCAACACTGTTGACGAGCAAAGAAAAGGTCGTCGCGCATGTTTCTTCTTCTTTATTATGCATTTCACTTGCCCAAATACCCAATTTTGGCGCCCGCCCCCCACCTCGGCACCCGGGGGGGCATATGCCACCTCTGACCCGCCTCGCTACGCCACTGACTCCGAACTAAGCTACAAGCTCTAGCTACTTCACCACCTGCTGTGACACAAACACATGCTTCGATTCCAAGGTGATTCCGGAATGCTGTTTCCGTCTGTTAACAACCTGTTAACCAACCGTCTATAATAGATGCCTGACAAAGCAGCCGCACGCAATTATCAAAACACGCGCAGCAATCGAACCAGTTGTTCACATTAGCACAGCACAGGACAGTAAGGGCTCGAAGACGACGGAAAAGGAGCCAGAGAAAAAGCTAGGATTGAGCTAAACAAGCTACATTAGAGTAACGAGAATTTTTTCTATCATAACATTGTTTCCGGCGAGCGACTTGTTATCCTACCGCCCCTCAGGTCGTAGAAAATGGATCGCGCCGGACGATCTCATCCGACCTGTCTCCCCTTCGGTGCACGTTGTTCTACGGACTAAACAGCTGCAGCTTTAACCGGCTTCAGTCGGGAAAAGCCGTTCGTGGAGTAGGTTGCGCTGCCTTTGGTTACGAAAAACGCGTTTTAAAATAGCATTTTCCCAGTAGTTTTCTACAGTTTTCGCCTCTTTACAGCCGACGGACCAGCGGAAAAGCTCGCCGAGATGGGTAAAGCGCTTTATAAGGCAATCTGTGGATTTTTTTTGCGTTAGAAAGGCCGGTGTTGAATATGAATCAAGTACATATATTTCCAGCAGTCGTTAAAGAGATCGATGATTATATAGGGCTTTTAGTGCAGTGAAAGACTGCACGTGGCTCAGACTGGTTGGACAGAAATTGATTAAATCAATTAATTTACTGTTCCTGGGTATTTATGTTCAATTTTTGTTAAACTGATTATGCAAGATCTTTACATTGAATGATGATTATGAACCTATAGTTTAGCAGTGGCGGCTCTAGGATTTGGCAAGTGGGGGGAGGGCGTTGGGGTGGCAACTTATAATCATGGGGTGGCCAACCATTTGTTGTTTAATGTATGTAGCATTAAGTATAGGGTCCCAACAGGGGGGACACTGGGGGGCAGGCACTCCTGGTCCACCCCCGGTGGAGCCGCCACTGTAGTCTAGGAGCTTCATAACAGGCTTAAATTTAAAAATTAATTTTGATAATTTAAAAATTAAATTTAAGATTATTATCACTGTTGAAATAATTTAATTTTGAACAGACTCACTCATTTAATCAATCAATCAATCAATCAATCAATCTGCTAATAAGAATATAGTGTCAGTTTTTTAAAAGCAGATTGGTTGTAAAGTTAGTGGTAGGAACAAATTGCATGAGAACTTAGCTGATGCAGTTGTAAGGTAATTTTCCAAGGACTTCTTCTGCTGAAGGATGACTTGAAGGATGACTTGAACCAAGTTCTCTGCTGATGGTTTGCGTTTCCTCCACATTTTTGAAATGCTAATACAAGTTTCTTGATGGGGTTAAGAGGTAGATAGTTGGTGGAACAATGAAGTGGTATCTAAACATAAGTTGGCAAGATGGCAGATAGACTGTTGATGGATGCATTGCATTCCCTATCTGGGCTAATCAGGGCTTTTTTTGTAAAAAAATATTTCCCGGAGGCAACAGTCGGAAGTCACTTGTCAACATGACGTAGTCACGTATATATATATATATATACATATATATATATATGTATATATATATGTATATAATGATTATAATCAATACAATACAACAATGTACAATTTTCTATTTAATAATTTAATTTAGCAAAAACCAGTCTTGGATTTTCCGGAGCGCCTCTCCGCCTCGATCAGGCACAAAAAAGCCCTGGGGCTAATTCTATTCCAAATGATTAATGACCTTTTTTGAGTATCATTAATTTTGAATGAGACGAGCCACGTTTTGCCACCTTTGTCCGCTTAAATTCAATTGATGCCATGGAGAATATTAATTTTAATTTTCCGCATTCAAACTGTATGATAACTGTTATTTTGGTCATTATAGTGAACTATTATTGACAGGCGATTTATATAGCTCTTCCCAAGGCAAACATTGTTGCTAGAGGACATGGATTTTATCATACTGTACCCTCAAGAGTATCACTATTCACCATTTTCTATCAAAAATCTGTAATTTCATTCTTTTATTGTATGATAATAGCAACTGCAGTGGCGGCTTCAGTATTTGACAAGTGTGGGGGGCTTTAGGGGGGCAACTTCTAAGCATGGCAGTAAACTGTTCATAAACCTCAACTAGTCTAGTTGCTTAGAATGAGTGCACTAGAATATGGGAGGGGGCTAGGGGCTAGGGGCCAGGCATTCAATAGGGGGCACGGACCTCTGAGTCCTCTCTGTGGAGCCACCTCTGAACAGATGTTAAGTAAAGATAATTTTCTGGATTTTGTGTGCAAAGTGCGAAATTCCATTTTGTTTTTTTCTTGCAAAAGGCAAAGTGACGTGCGAATGTTGTCGGAAGAAGTGCAAAGGCCAGGCAATCAAGCTTCCCGAGGAGAAATTCTTTCATCTCAAGTGTTTCAAATGCAAAGGTATGCAAAATAATAATGCAGTTTTCCTTATTACTGCTCTGTACAGGTTTTGCTTTCATTGTGTAAAACTGATAGTCGGTTTATTGGAGGAAAAATTTTATACCAGTGAAAACTTTGATTGATATGATATTCAATATAACAAACTAGCAGAACATTAAACCAACAACAGTACGGTAAGTAGGTTGCACTAAATAAAATTGGCAAATAAAATATGATTGATTCAAATTTCCTTTCATATGCTGCAATGGGGATAGACACAAATTTCCAAAACTGCTCTCAAAAGGGACATTAATTCAAAATACAGCAAAACCTTGCTAACATGGACTCCAGCAACATGGACAGGTTTGCCTTTGCTGCATTAGGCCAACATCACATTACATTACATAACATATAAGATACAGCCAGTATTTACGTTAGTAATAATTCATGTTGGCCACATAAGTTCCTGGCCAAATTTCTCTACTGCCAGTGAATGCTGTCTCCTCTGATGAGTGTAGGGAAGCTAAGTCAACTCAAGAAATTCACTTAAACCAACTCAATCAATCATTCAATCAATCAATCAATCAAATTATTTATTTCACATACATGCCATGAATATAAAATTTACATATTACATAATGGTATACATTCATTTAAATTTAGGTGAATGCCTATAAAGTTTTTTTAAAGTACAAAGTACATGTAACTAATTTATAACTAACTTATACTAAGTGACAAAGAAACAAAACAAGAGAAAGACAAGATAACAAAATATATGCAATTAGCTAATAATACTGTATGTGAAAAGGACTACCAAAGCTCAAAATAGATTATTGCAGGAAAGGAAGATGCTGCTACAAAAGAGTGTATTATAGATGCATGACATTCTGAGACAAATGGTGCAATGCAAATGGAGGGATGATGAAGAGGCGAGACTCAAAATGATTTATTGACCCAGCGGACAGTTCGATATGCACGGAATCCTTACAAGATGGGCACCAACGAACGAGATGGAATACATCTTAATGCGTCTTTGCATTTATTAGATATCACAGTCAGCAAAGATTGATAGAAGGAAAAAACCAGATACTGCAGAGAATAACAAAAGATAACTTTACCAAACAACCATAATAGATTGATATATACACACACTGTGTCCCGAAAAAAGGGAACCCTTTGATAATTATGAAAAAATGACCAATGTCAATTATTTACTTTTTATCCACCTCATTTCAATTCTAATATAAAATTAGATAGAATATGATCTTCATTAGAAAACATTTTGCTTGTTTGTCAATATAGTCCACGACACAGAAAATGACGTTAGCCAATAAGTATGCAGAAAACTGCCATCTGTGACAGTTGACCACAAAAATTACAAACCACTGAAACAAGCAAACGGCTGCTAATGAAATTTTGTGCTGATGACGCAAGTAGATGTCTATTTAAATGTGTTTAAAAGTTTGCCTAAATTGCTGCAGATTCGAGGTAGTTATTGCAATATTGCAACTTGCAATATGTTTAGAGAGATTCCCTTTTTTCCGGACACATTGTATATCCGGTCACAATGACAAGCTGATTTATATTCTTAGACTGACTTTGATGTTCTTATTTATGTACTGGTACTTGTTTTTTTCGTTCTTCTCGAATGGCCGTGTTTTCTTTTCGGAACAGAGTGCAGCAAACAGCTTTCGTCGAACTCTTTTTTCTCCAAAGACGGCGCTCACTATTGTGCGGAAGATTACCAGAAGCTTTTCGGAACGAGGTGCTTCTCTTGTGGCAGGTACGCTGAGGGAGAAGTCGTCACCGCCCTTGGCAACACCTACCATCAGGAATGCTTCCATTGCACGAAATGCGGGCAAGTTGAGTTTGACTTGTTAAGTGTTTGTTTTTATACGGTTTGGTTAAATAAAAGGTTGTTAACGGTTAACCTGTTAACTGGTTCTTAGAGCAAGGATCGGTCCTTTTAACCTTGACAGGTTAACCGTAATTTTAATGTGGCCGATAAATTATGCTAACTGGAGCGCCGGTAACATCAAAACGCTTTGATGTAGCCGCACAGAACGCCGGCCCCAGCGCCGGCAACATCAAAGCGCTTTGATGTCGGTACGACACAAGGCTGCTACTAACGATCGGTTAACCGGTCCTTTTTTGAACGGTTAATCGGTCCTTTAAAACCAGCGGTTTTAACAACCTCAGTTAAATAATTGCGTGGGGAATCTTAATGAACTGTTTTCATAGCGTTGCTTGGTCAAACTGGTAGTATTCATCTCCCATAGGAGAACTGGGCTTTTCGTGAATGTTGGGACAGACACGTCCCAGGAATCAGGTGGTTTAACACAGTGGTTCCCAAACGGTGGTACGCGTACCCCCAGGGGTACAAAATGGACTTCCTAGGGGGTACGCGGCGGAAAGTGGAAAGTCAGTGGAATTCTTATGCACTGATGTTTGATAGTAACATATTTCACAATATTTGCAAAAGTTCTAAAAAATTGTGATTGGATTTGATTTTCTCAAACTGCAGTGACAGATGTAGACCTTTTGGACTCATCTAACCCGTCACCCCTCACTATAAGTTTAAGGTTTAACCTGTCCTATCACCTTGTGGTATTGGACTCTTCCTTAGTCAGCGCGGCAAATTCAAAAATCGCCCTGTGTGGATCAAAGACGCAGTCAAGATTCTCGAAACTGGCTGATGAGATGCAACCTCATCCGTCTCATTGATTCATTTTATTGTTTTCATTTGACCGATAGGTTATGCAAGTTAAACTTTGAATGCTACAAGTACGATATTTTTATCCCAATAAGCTTTAATAAAACCCAGTAGGTCTAGTAACTAGTTAATGATTATGGCTAATGCAGTCCGATTACATGTAGATTTGAAGACATTATTAAATTTCATGATTCAGATACCATGTTTATGCTTTTAAAAATCGAAAGTGTGCTTCCTTAAATTTACTTTGAAAATTAGGGGTACACGGATTTTCGAAAAATGTCTGAAGAGGTACGCCAACCGAAAAAGTTTGGGAACCACTGGTTTAACAAGATCAACATCAAAGAGGAAATACAAAGAATGAGCATAAGGAAAAACATCATCCAAACAGTCATTGAAAAGAAACTCTGACTATTTGGCCATATCTGCAGAATGAATGACAAAAGGCTGATAAAAAGTATCATGCTCGGAGTAATGGACGGTGAAAACATCAGAGGAAGACCACAAAAAGAATGGATAGACAATACTAAAGAATGGTGCAACATGGACATATAGGAAGCTTACAAAGCCACACAAGAAAGGGATGAATGGAGGAGGCAAACTCAAATTTCAATAGACACCAACAGGTCTTGTGCCCATGGAGAAGAATGAATGAATGAATAATGAATGATTGAATTGAACATTTTTCTTGAGGACTTGTTTTGTGATTACCGAGAGGGAGAGGGCAGTGGGGCAAATGCCCAGGGGCCTGACGATCTGTGGGGGGTCCGGGCTGGTCCACAAAATGTTACCTCATACAATTGTCTGTAATGTCCTGAAAAGTATGACAGGCAAAAAAAGGTCATCCCACTTTTTCACACTTGATCTGTATATTATTTCAAAACTTTCTAAAAATTTAAGCTTTCAAACTTTGTAGGGGCCAGCGACTGCCCTGCCCAGGGGCCCAGAATTTCTCTCGACCGGCCTGTACGTGACTAAATTTCAGTCAAGTACCATGCCAAGGCGTTTATGGAAGTGTTATGTCTGTTTTACACGGGAAATTTGCACAGAAGCTTGGAAGGAGAGCTCACCTAGAATTTGACTTTGAGGTGGACTTAGGTTATTGACCTTTTTTCTATCAAAACCTGACAGAGTTTGACTGTAGCAAGCTGCTGCATCGAGATTGGAAAATTTCGTGTTGTAACGTATGGTATTTTACCATACTGGTAATCGCATCTATCAGTATGTTCTTCGTCCTTCAGTCGTTCTTTTTCCTACCATCAATGTTCCTTGGTCTGCCAGAATTTCTGATAGGCAAAAATCAATATGGCTACAATATTGTGTATGTGGGTTTGTTGAACCTGCACTTCTTTTTGGAGTCTCTTCTGCCACTCCTGTTTCTGTGTGGTTGCTGTGATATAGACATTGGCCTTAGATGGAAATGTAATGCCGTTAAATGTTTTGATTGAACCCTTTGATTGAATCGATTGTCTCAGTAGTTCCGTGAACATTAATGTCCGTTGTTAAGCGCCGGCCGAAGTGCCGCGCGGATTCAGTTTCGTAAACGCTGACAACGGATATCGAGGACTTGTACTTGTTGCTTAGACTGTGATTAAGCTTTGGTGTGTCATCTACCCGGTACTGATGCTTCTGTACCAGTGTTTTATCCAGACTCCAGGCCTTTGGGGGGGAAATTGAGGCTTTCGGGGGGGGGGGACAGATCGACTTGGTTGGAGGGGAAATGACACAGTTCAATGCAAAATTTGTGTAAGTGCTGGGATTTTGAGAGGGGATTTTGAGGTTTGGGGGATTTCCCCTCCTAAGAGGCCTGTATAAAACACTGTTCTGTCCATTGAAAAGTGGTGCTACAGAAGTATTGGTTGAATTGGATTTATTGAACGCTGTGTTTCTGTGCAATCACACATGGGCCATTATTTTGATTGTTATAATTATAATTTTCACAATGGTCACCAAGATTGGTCATCTGCCTTTTTGTTTTATTGTTGTCGACTAACCGGCAAAACCCAGATTTTGCAGCCGGACAAGATGTCATGGACAAAATGTCTTGGGGACAAAATGTCATGGACAAAATGTCACGGTTTAGGGTTAGGGTTAGAGTTAGCTTTACATTTTGTCCATGACATTTTGTCCCCGTGACATTTTGTCCTAGCACCCTAGCTGTAGATAGCTATGTAGATTAGATGGCTTCTATCTCGAAAGATTCCATGGTTTAGTCAACTCATTTTTCTTTTCTCTTGTAAAAGTCAGGTTCACTTGTATTACTGTGATGTTATTTTACTGAAATACTTCATATACAGTAACATTTTGTTGTTGTTGAGGTCATAGTAGATAGCATCGTATTATGTCATTGTTTTATTTCCATTTATATAGGGCTTTGGAAAGTAGTACAGTAATAGCTACTCCAGTGGTGTAGCCAAGGGGGTTGGAGGTTGAACCCCCTTGGCTGCCGAAAATAAAATATTTTTAATGAGTTTCTATGCAATTTTAATTTTTTTATGTGACTTTGGGGGTCAAAACCCCTTGGCTAAAAATGTAACGATTTAAGAGGTGAGGACTTTTTTTTGCTTGTCAGGAAAAAACTGGAGGTCAAGATTTTTCCAAAGTGTGGTCTTGGTAAAAACCAAAAACCAAAACTCCCCTTTCCAGAAATCCTGGCTACACCACTGAGCTACTCATAGCCACAACACGCGGGGGCATGGTGGAATAGCAGTACGATTTTTGCCATGCAACTTAAGGATGGCATTCATGCCTTGCAACTGGTGGGTAGTGGGTTCGAATCTGACCCTATGCACTGCATAGCAACCTTAGGCAAGCTGTTCACCCCTCTAACTTCCTCAGAACTTGCTCTTCTTAATGAATTAATGTGTGTTAACAGCCATGTAATAGTAACATAAGGAGCTGTCCATTAATTACGTCAACAAAATAGGGGTCAGAGGTTTTGAAAAAGTTTGACACTTGTTGACAGAAGGAAGGGGTAAAGATAAATTGACGCTAGCAATTTCATTTTTTACAACAAATTTAATAAATAAAAAAATTAATTTTCATAATTCTATTTTAGCATAAAAGCCAGCCATATAAATTATTTTTACTTTGTAAGTATGGGGTTCAATTAATAGGTAGTCTTTTGTAGGGGTGGGGGTTCAAAGTTTTTGACACAATTTTAAGTGGGGTCACCGAAAGTTTGATAGTTGTTGACAAGGGGAGGGGGGTCAAACATTGCAAAAAATGTTGATGTAATTAATGGACAGCCCCTAACGTTTTGCTGCTGTAAAGGAAGGCCAACAAACTTCATCATCATTTTTGTCCAATTTTGAGTCCAGTTGAGCAAGTGTTTGTCTTGTCCCCACCACAGCCATAACTGAGGTATTAGGAGATAGCAGCTTCTGGCCAGGGCTGGACATCACAGGGATTTTGCAACCACTCCTGTTTACCTTAATGTGGTTTGTCATATATATATATACATTGTATATATGGACATATATAATTATATATCATAAATGGGGGCACCACCACATTTTGACACTTGATGAGCCAAACAGGGAAAAATGGTCATCACTGCAAAAAATAATAACCTTGTTATTGGGACCTGTCGTTGATCTTGGGGTTTCAACAGTTTTTGACGTAATTATAGGGGTAACTGAAAGTTGACAGTTGTTATATATATACATATAATATTATATATACATATAATATTATATATATATAATATAATATTATATACATATAATATTATATACATATAATATTATATACATATAATATATATATATATATATATATATATATATATATATATATATATATATATATATATATATGACAAACCACACACACTTGCACACACACACACATATATATATGTATGTATATATATATATATATATATATATATATATATATAATATATATATATTATATATATATATGCTCAAACTTGGTGCAACGTATTAGGTATTAGTCTTGTCTGAGGTGCTGTGTGTTCAGATGAGTTGTGTGGGAATCTGCATGTCACTTGTGTCCTGTGTGAAGATGTACAATTGTGCATAATCAAGTAAGACCATTAACAGGATTGCATGACGGTTGATTTATTGTAAGCATTGACACAGATCTGATCATGTAGCATCACTCTGCCTGACAGTATTTCAAAAGCAGAGTACTTGTAATTATTTGTAATTGTTCCATATTATTATCACTTCTGTGCATCAGAGGAAGACCACGAAAAGAATGGATAGACAATATTAAAGAATGCTATGTTTAGTGGTTGTGGTTGCATTTTTTTATCATAAGGGGCTGTCCATTAATTATGTCAACAATTTAGGGGGAAAAGGGGGTTTGAAAAAGTTTGACAGTCGTTGACAGGGGGAGGGGGTCAAGAGAAGTTTATGTCAACAATTTCACTTTTTACAAATAATCAAAAAGTAGGAAATTTCATTGAATACTACTTATTACAATGGAAAAAAGCATGGCAAAAAAGGTCATCACCACCACATTTTGACACTCAATGAGCAAAACATGGAAAAATGGTCATCACCACAAAAAATAATAACCTTGTTATTGGGACCTGTCGTTGATCTTGTGGGGGGGGGGGTCAAAAGTTTTTGACGTAATTATAGGAGGGGGGGTAACTGAAAGTTGACAATTGTTGACAAGGAGAGAGGGGGTCAAAAATTGCCCATAAATTGTTGACATAATTAATGGACAGCCCCTAATGCAGAGTAGTTTCAAAGGCAATTTTACCTAATTGTCTGGACTTATTTTGCTGAAACCAGCATGCTACATGACAGTGTTCATATTTCTTGATAATATAAAACATGAGTGATGATAGTAAACAAAACTTACATGCCAATGGCTAAGACAATTTACAGAGCATCTCAGAAACTTTATTGCTCTTTACTTAGCGATTTGTTGAAAGATTACTGTCAGCAATTTGTGCAGCCTTGGCTCTATAAGATGGTCAGTGTGTCAGATACATGACGATGTTGTTTAGTGATGCAGTATTGGCACAAATGTTTTATCCTTTTTATTAATTAGTATTGTAATTCTAAAGCTATAATTATAATGCACTGATCAAACCAATACCATTATTATTATGTGGATCAGAAGGCTGGACCATAAAGAAGAAAGACGAAAGAAGGTTGCTGACTGCAGGAATGAACTGGTTGAGAGGAATAGCAGGAGTCAGCAGAAGACAAAGAATAAGTAAGTAAGTAAGTAAACACGAAATTTCTATAGCGCTGCCCGAAAGCTTGGCGCAGTGCACCAGCTTATTCACGAGCGCTCATTCCGTTCAATCTAGGTAAATCCATAGTCCGTAGTCCGTGGTGGTCGAGGTTGTAGATCCAGGTAGGCAGTCGCAGCAAAGTATTTTTACGGAGGATGATAACAAGATTTGTGGCGGGTAGAATGCAGGCCTGTAGTAAAGATTTCGCCATAGGATTTCTTGAAGAGAATAGTTTTGAGTTGTTTTCGGAAAGTTTGTGGAGTGATGGCAAATGGTGACTGATTTATGGACTGAAGAGGACCCGAGTTATTGGTCTTTCATATAAGAAATAATAAGAAATGGAACGATAAGAGAAGAGACAGAGCAAAAAGAAACGATACTTGAATCAATACAGAATCGAAGACTGAGATGGTTTGGTCACGTTGAAAGAATGAAGGAAGAAAGAATACCAAAGAAAGCACTATACAGCTACACTATATGGAAGGGAAAAGGGGAAAAGGAGAAAAGGAAGACCAAGAAAAACACATGGATAGAAAACTTAAAAGAGGATGCAGAAGAAATGCAAATGAACTTAATCCAATTGACCAGAGCAGCAAGAGACAGACAGAAGTGGAAGGAACTCATTCAGACCCATCGTCCAACCCAATAGGGAAAGACGGAAGGAAAGAAAGAATTCTTTATACCAATTTGTAATATGTGACTATGATATAATATTGAAATATGAAATGTATTGACATTTGTAACTGTTCATTAGATATTAAACTGTAACAGTAATGATCTTTTGTTTTAATACTAAAAACTGACTGATTGATTGAACTGATTGATTGTTTGATTGAAATATGATAATATGATTGGGTCAAATGCAGAGATTTTTGCATTTTTGTGGTTTGTTATTAAGTTAGCATTTCTTAAAATGAAACCCGTCTGCGCTTTTTAAAGTCTGCTTTCGTACAATGACTGCAATGAATTTTAGGGATTTTTTACTGATGTAAAAGCTAGCAACGAGTTGCAATTTCAGTCTTTCACGCCATGGAAATACACTTGTATTCAGTGGCGATTTCACCAGGTTGATGACTGGGGATGCATTCCCCCCACCGGGGTTGCGGATGACCATTTTTGCTTGTCAGCCTATTTTTCGGTGAGTTTTTAAAAAATTCAGTGAAAAATACCGCAAAATGCCTTCTTTTTTGCTTGTCGACCTATTTTGGCAAGGTTCATAAACATTATTTAGTGGGCAAAACACTAACAATGACCTTTTTTCTCTCTTTTTTCTTCTTCACTTTTCATCCTCCCACCAACTTCCTATAAATATTTTTTCATCCCCCACCAAGAATTCCTGGAACCACCACCACTACTGGTATTGTCTTATAATTTGGTGTTTCGGCTTTTCCAATTGGTTAGTAGGAACCATCACCCTAATAAATAATAAAATCTATGGTCATCTTTCTGTAGCGTTCCTTTGTGAACGATTGAATTTGCACAAAATGTCTAAGACAAGCGCTCGCAAACACCGGCGATCGGTGTTCTTGAAGCGGAACCAGTGTAAATTGGATGACGTTTCCAAGGGAACCAGTATGAACAGCACCGTGCAGAACACTCGTTATTTTGTTGCCGTCCGACTGAATCTGCAAATCGAAAATGTCTTCCCGTTTTTTTCTCCACAAGTGACTATCGATGTCTGGGAAGATGAATCAACGTCGGCTTTGGTGATCTTTATCTTAATACTCCTGCCATTCATCCACTCGACATCGACCGAATCGAAGACTTTCAGAGCCGCTCTTCATGAAATTATCTATCTTGGATATCGACGTCTCGGGTTTTGTATGATATCATCATATGATATCTTTGTTTGCATTTTTTTTATATTATCAAGAAATAGCGCAAACCGAACCCGCCATCTGTTTGCACGGCCATTTCTTCATTTACAGTAATGTGATAATATTACGGTTACAACCAATTTGGCCTCTGGTTACAACCAATTTGGTCTCAGCAAGAAAATATGGATTCCCTTGGATTCGTATTTCATTCACAATGCACTTCACGATTGGATCCAATGTGTCCTCTAATTTTTGTAGTCTGTGTGTGCATGAAATAATTCTTGTGTGCAAAATTTTACACGGAAAGTCAACTTGAGAATTTGGCAGAAACCAGCACTACTTACTTACTTACTTACTAACAAGTTACTACGTTTCAGTTTCAGCACACTGTTATCAGACAATGATATTGTGTACATTGCTTGCAATGTTAGCACCAGTTTAGAATATAAATGAATGCGGTTTTAAACATTTGTATGCTCCAGTTTTTCGTTTTTGCGATTGCCTTGCGACCTATGGGCAAATGCACAGCTTAGAGCAGTGGTTCCCAACCTTTTTTAGGCCACGGGCCACGCCCCACCAAAGTCGTTTTAAAATCCTTATGTCCCCCTGTGACACACGTACAGAAGCAATCACAGAAATTGTATTATCGGAATAATATGAAATTATATGAAAAACAGCAACGACAGACACAAAACATGCCAAATAGAACTGAACTGCATTAACCCCTCAACTGGGTATTTAACTGTAACTCAATGTAAAATGGACGGATGTATCCGGGGTCCCCAGTTAAGGGGTTAATATACGTTACTCATTTAGTATTGAAAGCTTCTTCTATGAATCTATATTCCATAAGTTCTTTAACAATCGTCATTTTAATTATCCTGTTCTAAAAATGTTAAGCATTGAAATTGCCCAATTGCCCCCCTAAATGATAAAATTGCCCCCCGGTGGGGCGTACGCCCCCCGGTTGGGAACCACTGGCTTAGAGGAAACAGTGATTTGATCCAATGGATACAGTGGAATTTATGGTTATGGGTTTTTACTTGACAGAGTGCATGATATGCACATGTTTTACTGCCTGATCTGTGAAGGCCCATTCCCATAGTTGAGACACTCGTGGTTATAATTATGGTTATAACTATGGTTATGGGCTAGCTATGGTTATAGCGATGGTTATAGCCTGTATTAATTGCACTTTGGTGCATTTACTGAGACCTGACTATTTTCCTCGCCCTTTCTGTGGTTTTCCACACATGTTTCTATGTTTTTCCTGGTAGTTTTTGGTAGTGAGTCATTGCTGATTTTTTTATCTATGGTGAGATTCAGAGAAGCTTAGGAACAGAATTCATATTCATTTTCCGGAAGAGATTTACTCTTTAGATGGTAGACAGTTCCTCTGTCTTTGTTTATTTATTCTATGCAGTCTATTCATATTCTTTGTTCTTGCTTTTTGGCGATGACGTTTGTTGTATGCCCATTTGAAGAATGGAGCGTGGTAATTTTTAAGCTGATTTTTAAAAATGTGTTTTCATGAGATTACTTATTACATACAGCCACCGTCTAAAGGGTGCACGGTGGAACAGTGGTTAGCGCACTGGTCTGCCAATCTTGAGGTCCATGGTTCAACTCCCGGCCACGGCAGAAACTTTCTGGTTGTTTCTGTCCAAGCGCCCCCAGTCAACTCAGCTGTGAATGAGTACATCGGGTGTTAATTCGGTGGAAGAAAAGGCGGCAAGGGAAAAGCTGGCAACCGCCATCATTCAGCCGTTGCCATGCAAAACTGAAGGCGCCAACCCTACGGTTCTCTGTACGGGCGCTGATCCTATGGAGTGTACCTTTACAGTCAAAAGCATTAATAAAACAATAATGTCTGAACAGACCAATGTCATAGCAATGTCAGATTTATAAAGTGACTATAAAGAAGGTTTTAGGCTTTGACAGTATTCTAAACAGGATTTGGAACTGTTAACTTTTTGTAGTGCATAATTGATGCAATCGCATGAATTGCAAATGTACCGTATGTCAAAGGTGTTTTATGTATTTGGAATAATGAAGAGTTCTAGTGTATTTTGGTACATGGAATGGTTTCTAGTGTATTCCCATAAGCATAAAATTCTATTAGGCCTCTAGGCTCAAGCCTCCCACTTTTTGAGAGGCCACCATAGGGAAGGGAAAGGTATAGGGCTTGGACCCCCACTTTTTCATCCAAGTTTACACCAATGGTGTGTTCACTGTTCAGTATGTGACTGAAAGCATCGACTGGACTTTTTTCAATATTTCTGTATTAAAGAATTTGATTCTGTGTATGAAATTACAAAAGTATTACGTTTTTATGGTGGAAATTTAAGTACGCATATCAGGGCAAATCTTTGCAGTCTTTCCTAAGTGATGCATTTGCTCTTTTTAAAATATTGTTTGTTTGTTTTTGACAGAGGAAAGGTGTCAGTATGTTAGCAGATTTCTGTTTGAAATTCCCTTTGGAATGGTTCTTTGAAGCAAGTAGCCACGGGCATTGTTTCACTGTTATCTGCACTGTTATCATGCGGTGTTGGTCCGTCGTGTGGAGAAGAATTTTTTAGCCCATTTTGGTTCTTTGATAGTCAAGTGTTGGAAGATAATAACACCTTAATACCTTCTTCTTTGAAAGTAGAGCACCCCTTCTTGCCAGAGGGCGGAACCTTTAGCCCTGCCCCATGCAGAGGGACACAGTGGCGGCTCCAGGATTTGGCAAGTGGGGGGTGGTTGGGGTGGCAACTTCTAATCATGGGGGGGGCAACCATTTGTTGTTATGCATGTAGTATTAAGTATAGGGTCCCAACAGGGGGGCAGGCATTCAATAGGGGGGGCGCAGGTCCCCCTGTGGAGCCGCCACTGGAGGGACATAAAGATTTTAACAGGGAGGCCTTTCCCTTGCCCGTCCCACAGTCTGTAGACCTAGATATACAGGGCTCCCTATGTAGACCCATGTTGATATAAAATTAGTAGGTTATTACCCTAGGATCGTTGAGGTTCGGGAGCTTTGTGATCTTCCAAGGTCACATAAAGAATGCATTTAGAGGCTGTTGTCGTAATTAAAACATGATTTTTTTCTTTGGTTTCTTGCTGTTTCATACTCGTTTATCTTCTGTAATATTTTTGGCAAAGCTGCTGGAGATGGAGTGATAAATATCATTATCACTTTCACTAGTAATCATCATCATCTACTACTGCTACTACTACTACTGCTGCTGCTGCTGCTGCTACTACTACTACTACTACTGCTACTGCTGCTGCTGCTGCTGCTGTTGCTACTACTACTACTACTACTACTACTACTACTACTACTGCTGCTGCTGCTGCTGCTGCTGCTGCTACTACTACTACTACTACTACTACTACTACTACTACTACTACTACTACTACTACTATGATTTTAAAGTGTTCAGTTCCTGCAAAGGAAGCTTGTCACTATGGTTTTGATTGTTGCAGCTGTTAGTTTCTTTTCCTCGCCCAACCATCATTTGAGCAACCTTTGGTCTGTCTATGCAAGCCTTCTAAGATGTCCATGGTCTATGTCACAGCCAGGCCTATCTGCCTATCAGCGGTTTGAACACCTGGCATGCCACTAGGAACAAGCCACTGTACATTGACTGGAAGTCACACACGGTGTGTTGATTTCAAGCATGCAATGATCTCATTGACTGCTGGGCTTCTGGCTTCTAGTTTGTCTCTCTCAACCAGTGGCGTAGCCAGGATTTCCGGAAGGGGGGGTTTGAAAAAAAGTTGGTAGATAACCGCCAAGGGGGGTTTCAGCCCAAAAATCGCCTAAAAATTTGCATGGAAATATATTTTAAAAAATTTTTCCGCCATCCAAGGGGGTTTCACCCCCCCCCAAACCCCCTCCGTGGCTATGCCACTGCTCTCAACTTATGGTTATATGGTTATTTTATTCGTGGTTGTGGGACGTGGTCGTACAGGTGTGATCCCACCGCCACCAGCAGCCTTTATGAGTGACCCCACTCACTTAATATTCTCATTATTTGGACTACTCTCAAATTTTATCTAGAAAAGCAATAATTCTTTAGCAGCAATCAGCAAGATGCTGAAGTTGCATATATGCTCTCATAATGCACACTGTTGTAAAGTGCTTTTGATTTGAGATATTATTTGTGTTACCGTGCTTTACAAGTAAGTAAAATCCCGCGAATTTATATAGCGCTTTGGAAAGTAGTACAGTAGTAGCTGCCTATTCTTATGCGCTTAATCTTTATTGAAATAGCTATAGGCAAGGTGGTTTGTTGGCCGGGCAAAGGTCAGTGTATCCATGAGTTGTTAGTGCCACGGAGGAAATGACTTTTGGATTAGGAAGGTTTTAAGTTTAGACCTAAAGGTTTGAGGAGATAGTGAAAGAATTAAAGGAAATGGCGATTCAGAGCTTATTGTTTGACGATGTTGTAGGCTGTGGAGGGAGGCTGGAATTGAGTTGTCTTGGCATTATCATTATATGTCTTTAATGTTTCATTGAGAATATTAATGCCAAATTTCTGCTTTTATTCTGAATTTTAGAATTTCTCCCCACATTGCCAGGCCAAAAATGTCTTTCGGTGTCTGGCCAGAGCAGGGATATTTTTACACCTCTTAACGCACGACCCCCCCTCAATTTGAGGTCAACACCCCCAAAATTTGGTCATGTGACAATGGTATGCATACAAAATGCATACTAATTAGCTCCGGACACCTCCCCAATTTGAGGTCGACACCCCCCCCCCAATTCACAATCCTAGAAATATCCCTGGGTCAGACCCAGGAGAGTTTGGGCAGAACGCATTATGTTGCCTGCCCAGGTTTCTGCCAAACTGTACGAGTATAGGGGGATAACTGATTACCTGTGAACTAACATGTGTTTTCTTTGGGTCCAATTAATTATGGATCCAGATCTGGATGAGACAGTAATGTAATGTAGCATTTGTATAGCATCTCTTGTATTTCTGCTCAGATGAGGTCCCAACTTTGGAGTCACAGGATAAAGTAATGGAGACTTTAGCATTTGCATTGAACAGTGAGGGATTATGTAGTGTGTAATTGTCAGGGCGATTTTATAAGGGAAGGCTAATGGGTTATATAGTGTTAAAATAGAAAGAGTTCAAAGGTCAGGAAGGGATGATGAATCATCTTCTGTCATTCTTCTTTCATTTGAGTTGTTTCTGCTACTACTACTACTACTACTACTACTACTACTACTACTACTACTACTACTACTACTACTACTACTACTACTACTACTACTACTACTACAAATACTGTTGCTGCTATTACTACTGCTAAGCTTACCACTACTAGGCCTACTACTACTACTACTACTGCTACTACTACTTGGCCTGGCTACTATAATGTCCTTGTGTTTTAAGGATGTTTTTAATAGAAGATAAAACTTTTCATTCACCTGTTGTCAATTGAGAGGGTAATTTGGGTTGCAGTTGTTGAGGTCAGAAATGCTTCTGACAGTAATGCATCTTAGTTTTTGTATCAAATACTGTATTTGCACCGTACTTCTATTTTATATATATTAGTCAAATATTTTTGATGCACAAATCCGATTATTTTTCCATTGTTAGAATTTTCCCTCTGATACTAAATAACATGGTTTTCGTTTTCCTGATTAAACATGGATTCAACTAAGATAGTTAAAACCGCTGGACCGGTTAACCGGTCCACCGGTTAAAGGACCGGTTAACCGTTCAAAAACGCCCGGTTAACCGGTCATTAGCTGCAGCCTGGTGTCGTGCCTACATCAAAGCGCTTTGATGTTGCCGGCGCTGGGGCTGGCGTCCTGTCAGACTACATCAAAGCGTTTTGATGTTTTCAAATTGAAATTACGGTTAACCGGTCAAGGTTAAAAGGACCGGTCCTTGCTCTTAGGACCAGTTAACCATTAACAACCTTAGTTTCAAAGCAATCCTTATCATTATCTAGCACACACTTCCAAACTGTTTCTGTCACCGTTACCATATTTTTAATATGTACTATGGCTGAACTGTACATTGTTGTAACGTATTTTGCACTAGATTTTTTCATCAAGATTTGGTTTTTGTGTCTTGATTTTTGTATCTAAAGAAAGTACTTTGGTCCTGGTGACAAAGTGACGTACAATGGCAAGGAGTATCTATGTCGCCCGTGTCTCGAGAAGTCTCGTACGGTTGCACTTACTTCTTCCCCGGGCAGAAAATTCAGGCAGGAAGAAGAGGACAAAGAGAACGTGGAGAGTCCATTGAGGGGAGCCACTGGACATACACAGACCAGTTCAGCAGCGCCTCGACCTCAACAGATCCTACTGAACACACCGGATTCAGATTATTCAACAGACAGTGAGTTAACAAGGCGCACAGAAGAAGCGATACATAATAATAATAATAATAATAATAATAATAATAATAATAATAATAATAATAGCGATAATGATAATAATAATGATAATAATAATACGGTAGAATTTTGTCATAGCATACTTGCCAGGCCTGTAAATTTAGTATGTTCCAAAACCATCCAATAACTTGCAATATGGTAACCCATCACATGGGACTGTACTTTCTGATGTGTTATACCTGAATACCTGCATTTAGTATGTTCCAATACCATCCATTTGAGCGCCTAAGAATTAGCAGCTACTGTTGTGCTGCTTTCCAAGGCGCTATAGAAATCCACGAGATTTTACTTACTTACTTACTTACTTACTTACTTACTTACATCCAATAAGGTATTACCCATCACACGGGATTTTACTTTGTGATGTGTTATACCTGAGGATATGTTATGATTGAGTCAATTATAACAAAGTTCTACTCTAATAGTAATAATGATAATGATAATTATGGCAATCAGTACCAGAGACCGGAGGAACAACTGTCTCGGCTTGTGCTACTTTGTCTCCTTGGGTTTGGGCCAGAGTTTGATTTGATGAGGTTTGACCCCTTTTCCACTGGTTGAGCTCAACCCCCAGTGGGGAGCAAAAGTTTTGTTTGGCTTGATGATGCTGATGCTGATGATGATGATGATGGCAGTGGTGGTGGTGGTGGTTTTGGTAGTGGCAGTGGTTATGGTTGTGATTATGTGATGGTTATGGTTATGGTAGTGGTTATGGTGATGGCTGGCAATGGCGATGATGATGATGATGACGACGATGCTCTTTTAAAGGACCAGCAGAATTGTTTTGTGGTATTGTGTCCTGGGGAATGGACACCCACGCTCGAAGAAGTATGGTTTTGCCAATATTTGCCAACTGCGCGTACTATCGCCGTGTTTGGCGAAATACGCAGACACCGCTTTCGTTTGTCATACAAGTAAAAAGACTTTGTAAATTTAAATTTAAATTTATGAAGACATCACCTAAGAGTTTTTAATTAGCGTAGAAAAAATAAATTACACCTTCAGGACAAATATGAGATCAGTGCAGTCAACTTGTGAGCACAACTGCTTAACCCCTTAACTGGGCAACTATTTGTAACTCAATGTAAAATGGACGAGTGTTACTAGGGGCACCCAGTTAAGGGGTTAATATTCTTCGCAGCCTTAGTACAGCTGAAGATAAATTCTGCACACACACACATGTGCACACACACACATACTTGACAAGCGCAAAATGTTTCCATTGTTTGCCTTCCTTTCGCTGGTCTGCATACACCACATGTCCTGGAAGCGTCCACATAGTTTGGTTGTGAAATAAGTGTTCGATAATTCTCTCAGTGATTGGACCGCTACTTGCAACTGCTCATCTGAAAATAAACGATTTTCATAAAAATGCTAATAAACCATGCACTGTTCTAGTTAAGATCTTCTCATAATGAGCTTCAATTTCATCAAGGGATACTGTTTTGGTTATCCATGCACTCCAGATATGGACAGTGTTCCATTTTGTATATATCCCAATCCAATGCAATAATTCATCATGATTCAAACTCAACCCAACCCACAAAAACAATAGGGTTTCTTGACCCAACCCAACCCAACCCACCATAATACGTAACAATTTCTTAAACCATGACTTATTTTCTGATCCAACCCAACCCACCATAAACATGGAGACGCCTGACCCAACCCAACCGGTGGGTGGACCAAACCCATGTCCATGTCTGATGCACTCGAGCGATGGAATGCTCCCATCCGAATGATTGGACTCTGTTCTGAGCGGATGGGATTCTCACAATCCCGACTTTTAATTATCCGAAATTTTCATGATATACCGTACATCGGCATCTTCTTTTCTGGCAAGGGATGCTATTGTTGCTAAATATAGAAATGTTCCTGGAATGACTCGGACTATGATCAGTCTGATTAAGTTCGGTTTCACACAGAGAGCTGTTTATCACGGCTGTGCACGTACCTGGAAAACAAGTGCGCAAATTGGTTTTCCTCGCTTCCAGCTTTTCATCACGAGGACTTGGATTACCGCGCCATCAAGGAACCTCGGTGGTTGTGCTGACTACTATTATTACAGAAGTGGATTAAGACAGGTGGTTGGAATGGCAGCCTGGAAATTACTTTGAAATTTATATGGGAGGGTTTTGTGAGATTTCAGATAGGCTTAAGTAACGTTTTTTCTAGTACAGTCATCTTTCCCAAAGGTTCAAAATATTATTATTATTATTATTATTATTATTATTATTATTATTATTATTATTAAACTGATTATATTTTGTGTGCCATATTACCAAAATGTCAGGAGCAAGGGCACGTTACAGAGACCAATAAAAATAAATACAATAACAGTCATCATTTTAAAAAAACAAATATATATATATATATTGTTCTGGTTCTAAGATTTCTTTTAGATCATTTCTCCAAAATGTGTACAGTGAAACCCGCTTAATTGCATAGGTGCCGTGCAAGCCTTGCTTATGCGATTAACTGGGCTATGCGAATAGGTCTGATAATTAATTGTACGCACAAAACACTGGTTCGGGTTTTTATGCTGTTATACTATTATGCGGGTTATGCAATTAAGCGGTATGCGATTAAGTGGGATTCACTGTACCGATAAAACTGCTTGTTTAGCATATGTTGGCAGAATGTTCTGTTAAGAGTGACACCAAATTTCTGTCCTCCAACATTTCACCTAGATCTCAAAATGCCATGTATCTGATGTGATTTCTAATTAATTGTTATTGTCGTTGTTGTTGTTGTTGTTGAGACGATTTTTGTAGCGCCATAATCACGGCAAAGGCCAAAGTGAAGGACACTTTACAGGCAGACAGTTGGCAGTCATGCATGTGTGGAATATTGATGGTTTTCAATAATCAATGGGGTCTGTTTATGAAGCACTCGCAGGAATTATAGCAGTACTCATTATATGCATCTATTGGAGGCAGAAAATTACAGACAGACTATGACCAAGACTTTTTTCACCGAATTACATAAAAATTAAGAAACATTGAATAGAATTAATGAAAACTTAGTCAGTGGAGCTACTCATGACATTAAATCACTTAAAAATCAAAGTTAAATCAGTCCAAAATTAATTATTGAAAGTTCAGTTTTCCAAGCAACTTACGGCATTAAATTACTTAAAAATCAAAATTGAATTAATTGAAATTGGTTAAAATTTGAGAGAATTACACATGAGTTATGATAAATTTGTTTGATTTATGCCATTTAGGCTCAAAATTGGTATCTGACCTTCAGTTTTTCTGTTTCAGTCAAAGACTACACAAGCGATGGACATGATCTGGATCGCAGAAGTCCACTGTCTCCGATTTCAATGACCTCTGGATACAAGTCTGATGCATCGTATGATCGTACGTATGGTCGTACATTGCTAATGTCTCTCGGTTCAAATATTTGACTTGTATGTGAGCAATAATGTATTGTCAGCCAAACGGATCAATGTTCACAGATTGATGCAATCTGTTTGTCTCGCTCTCTGTCTCACCTTCTCTCTCACTCTCTGTCTGTCTGTCTGTCTCTCTCTGTCTCTCTCTTGCCTTCTCTCTTGTGCTCTCTATCTTTGTCTCTCTTTTTCTCCCTGTGTCTCTCTCTTTCTCACTATTTCCTGTCTCTGTCTTTCTTTTTGGTAATTTGTCTGTCTGTCACTCTCTATTTCGCCCTCTCTCTGTGTCTCTCTCCGTCTCTGTCCCTCTATCTCTCCGTGTGTCTCTCTCTGTCTTTCTCTGTCTTTCTTACCTTCTTTCTTGGTCTCTTTCTCTCTTTCTTTCTTGCCCTCTTTCTTGTTCTCTCTCTCCCCTCCTCTGTTTTTGCCTCTGTCTGTGTTTCTCTTTCTCTCAATCTCTTTCTCACTATGTCTGTCCCTGTTTATGTGTCTTAGTGTTTGGTCATAGACACTAGATAAGTTTCGATGTCTGTTGGCCAATCAATTTCTGTGCACTGGAGTCTTGGATGGATCAACAATGTATTCAATAACCCCTTCTTAATATGTGCCAGCCTCTTTGGCCTTCATTTTCTTGTAACTTTGCTTTCGAAGCATCCATTAGCAACGACTCTCTACAGTAAGCTTAATATTACTGTTATTACGTATGTTAGGCATTTCTTTGCTTGGTATCATTTCTCGATGTTCTGTATTCTTTACTTAGTCTTTGCAGCTTTGGGTATTGTGTGGCCGTATGCTATGTAATTTATGGCTGTTCAGGAGTTGCTCTGGTAGTCACATGGTTTGGCATTCATCTCTTATGACTGGATAATAAGCACAGCTGATTTTTGCAGATCTGTCCAAATTCTAATAAATTAGAAATTCGTTATAACATACTCGGTTATAGCGTATACTTGGCTATAAAGTACCACAATGTACGGTCCCATGTGACATGCTACAGTATTGGATGGTATTGGATATAATGTACCTGGGATGTAGCATACTTAGTTGGGTTATTACGAAGTTCTAATGTATAAGGTTTTGATCATTTCTTCTTCTTCTTCTTCTTCTTCTTCTTCTTATTATTATTATTATTATTATTATTATTATTAGAACGATTTATATAGCGCTGTAACATAGTTAAAAATCAAAATCAAAAGCGCTTTGACAGCGCTGATCAATGAAGGTCCGAAGGTGGCGATGTTAACGTACCTGTATAACGTATAACGTATAAGTATAACGTACCTCAGATATAAGGTACTCAATTTTACAGACCTGCTAAGTATGTTATAGAAAAGTTCTGCTGTACTATTCTTGTACAGTGAGTGACTATTGGTTTTGTGCTAAATAAAGGCATTGTTCCAGATATGATGTTACTCCAGAGAAATGATCTTAATGGTTGATGCATTTGATGATTGGTGTTGAATGTTGATAATGCCTAATTGTTTGGTAACAAATTTCATTTGCTTGGCAATGCTTGGCTAACAATATCAGAGACGCCAGATGCTTCAAGGGAATTAGATAGAATCACGGAACACTCTAGTGAGTTGTCCTTTCGTTAAGGAGTCATTTTGCATATTTATTTAAGATTGACTGTGTTAAATTTGGCTGTTTTTTAAATTTTTAAAAGGAAATACCATCTTTAAAAATCATGTGGATAAGAATAAGCCAAATATTATTTCATATTTATGTTGGTTAAGGTTTTATGTTTACTTGTATAATTTTTTATGTTCTACGTGTTTTTTGAGTTTATTTCTTTTTTTGAGTTTTTAGCTAATTATATAAAATTCAGTTGGTTTGGAATATGCTTTTGAGATTTATGCAGATCATTTTAGTGATTTAATTTCTGAAAATATATTTATTGTGTCAAATTTAGCGTTTACAGATCGACTTCAAATCATTAACAACGCTTGAAACTAATGACATTTTTATGTTCAGTTATTAGTTTTTTAAAAATTTAGTGGTATTACCGGTAAAATTTAAAATTAAGTAGTGTTACCGGTAAATATTTGGCTGCTATTTAGTTTTATTACTGGTACTTGTTAATATGTATTAGGATTGTGCCAACACATGTATGAAAGCCTTTAAATGAATTATTGTGCTAGCACATCAGTTGAATTTGTGAGACTTGGTTTACCAGGTTCAGAAGCTTGACTATGTGCCAGCCAAATTCTGTATGGCAATGAATATTCAGTTTCCAGCCCCAATTTCTGTATATACTGATATATATATATATATATATATATATATATATATATATATATATATATATATATATATATATATATATATATATATATATATATATATATAACTTTGCCCTGATGAAGTTTATAATTTTGTCAACTTGCTTCATTGTGTGTGGATATATTTGAGTGACTATATTTGAGTGGCTAGTACCACAATGATTAAATAATTTGGATTGTCTAATACAGCAGGCTGTATGCAAAATCTTTGTTGTTTATGATAAGGTAACAATTGACTGTATTCGTGAAATGCATGGATTGAATCCAATACATGATCTTGTTAAGAATCGTCAACACTCTTTTATACACTTCGGTTCTCTAAGAAACCAGTTATTTTGCCAATTGTATAGTAACAGAATGTATAATTGTTGGTTAAGAATTATGTTTATCTTATGCTATCTGCGTTTGCGAATAAAGACTTCTATTAGGAAAATTTTGAAATGTAAAACAATCATACATTGTAGCATTTGTGATGTTGCAGATGCTGATAGTAGAGGTTATCTTGTGCCTGGGCACCAGCACTTTGTAAGTACAAAGACCTTTTCCAGTTTGTTGCTAACAAATTTTTTATGGCAGTCAGAAATACTTGGGACCTGTAATGCCACAGCTTAAGATTAAAAATTGTAAAGAGTTCATTGTGGAGTCAATGTTACTGTTTCATAATTATAAGGAAGCTTATTGTTTAATAGTTTGACGTAATATTTTTATGGGCTGTGTTTCTCAGTGCCATGAACTAGATGATCCTATAGCCAATATGATTTTACTGCACTCAACTGTACCGGTACAATTCTTTGAAAATCTATTGACAGTTTTTATATTGGAAAAATCAATGTTTTTCATACTGATGAAATTTTTAAAGATCCTTGAATGCTAGAATAGATGTTGAGCACTCCAGTGGTGTAGCCAGGATTACCACAAAGGGGGGTTTGGTCTTGGTCATGACCAACTTTGATAAAATCTTGACAAAAAGGTTCTCAACGTACCATCCAAGGGGGTTTTCAACCCCAAAACCGCATCCAAAAATTAAAAGTGCATGAAAACACATTAAAAATTTTTCTGTCGACAGCCAAGGGGGGTTTTAACCCCTAACCCCCCTTGGCTACACCACTGGAACCCTCTGACCAGCGGCATCTCGCAACAATTTTTGCTCTTTTTGGGGGGAGAGAATGTCCATTCCCAACACCCTGATATAAATTTTATCGATGTTTAATGGTTTGGTCTCAGAGATAGCAAATACATTAGATAGGACTTCGTTATAACGTACTTATCGGGTCTATAAGGTTTAGTACATTATATCCAATGCCATCCAGTGCATGAGCGCATCACCCTGGACTGTACAATGTTGAACGTTGTAACTGAGTGTACGTTATAACAGAGTTCGTTATAACGAAGTTCTACTGTAATACCCAGAGATAATCATATGAGAGTGAACAGTGCTACAGGAATGGAACTATTCGATTATGCTGTTATTTAGAGTGATTCAATTTGACTAATTGGTTGTGGGCATACAATTAGATTAGATTATATGATATATGTGTATATATATGTGTGTGTGCATATATATGTATATATATATGTATAAATATGTATATATATATGTATATATATGTATATATAGTATACATATATATACAATATATGTACAATATATTGTATATATACAATATATGTATATATATGCAATGATTATATACTAAGTAGCATATTATTATGATGGTGTAAGAGTTGAAATAAATCGTTGAGTTGGAAACCTGATGGTTTACTTTGTGTAAGCAAATGCAAGCTGTATCATTTCATATTGTGGTTATATCATTTGTTTGAGCATCAGGAGGTTCATTTTGGTTCAGTTGCTTGACAATGTTCTGTACGGTATACTGTGTGTGCATTATGTACAGATGCATTATCGCAGTGTTAGTCCGGCTGTTTCTGCGGTGTCGCATTCATCCCACAAATCAAAGGTCGGAACTGAGTTAACGAGTGTGCATATCGCTAGCAGTGGCGGCTCCAGGATTTGGCAAGGGGGGCGTTGGGGTGGCAACATCTAATCATGGGGGGCCAACCATTTGTTGTTAGGTATGTAGTATTAAGTATAGGGTCCCAACAGGGGGGCCACTGGGGGGGCAGGCACTCAATAGGGGGCACGGGCCCCCTGGTCCGCCCTGTGGAGCCGCCACTGCTTGTTAGCATTTCATTGTTCAGATGAACAGAATCTATCTAAAAAATTTTAATTACCTGGTTGTTAAAACAAGCAAGATGAAGTAATAAGATTATACATGTGACCGTTTGGGATTAAACTGCCAACTTTAATATTTTGACATGTATCAGTCGCTGAAAAAGCCATGCTTTAACGAAGATATTGTCACTAAATTACATTGTTTCCAATTACCAAATTACTGGTACATTTTACCGCTTGATCAGAACTAGGCGCAGAAGATGGTAGAGTTGGTTACGTGTTGGACTGGTAGCAGGGATATATTTACACCCCCTAACACCTCCCGTCCCCAACACTCCCCAATCTGAGACCGACACCCCCCCACCCAATCTAAGCCCTGGGATGACCTTTTTTCCTTTTTTTGCTTGTCCGACTTTTTTTGACAGGGTAGATAGATAGATAGATAGATAGCAGAGCAGATCTTGTGCGTTATTTTATTGTCCTGTTGCTTAACATTTTATTTACAAATTTATTTGCTATTTAGCAGTTATTATTGAACTTGCCACTTTCTTAATTTCCTGCATCATTTGTGTAACTCGATTATGTCTAGGATTCAACTGGGAGTGTGAGTTCTGCGAGCCGTGGGGAGCCAAATTTTGGGAGGTTCTTCCAGACATCCTACCTGGAAAAGAAGGATGATTTCAAGCGTGGTCCATCGTTAAATCCCGTGGAAAGGCCGGCGCTACATTACCATCGACCCGGTAACTTTGGATGAATGGCGTTAGGAATATATATGGATAGTGTTAATATCTTTGGATGAATACTTGTTCAAGGGTTAGTGCTATAGCTGTTTCAAGAAAGATTAAGCGCATAAGAATAACCAGCTACTACTGTACTACTTTCCAGGGTGCTGTATAAGTTTACAAGATTTTACTTACTTACTTACTTTAACGTGTAGCATATTTTTTGTAAAATGTTTTCTTATGTTTCAATTTAGCTAGTTGACTGTAAAGCGCTTTTGTTTTTGGCCTTCGTCATGTCTATGGCGCTGTATAAATTGTCATGTATAGATAGATAGATAGGTTTGTAATATAGTCCCTTTGTAAATTATGCAATTTTTCGTGGGTTGGTGTAATGGTTATAATGTATGTTGATGATATGGACATGTGAAGGCAAAAGGCATTAGTTACTATTGGTAGCCGGGACGTTTTTATAGCAACATCTGTGCACATACAGCACACCTTTATTTATGCGCCTCTATTTCTGTTACACCATGCCTGCCTATTTGCTGACTACTGTACTGCTGTCTGCCTTGCTCTTTGTCTGCTTCGTATGGTTCATTAATTGATTAGGACGCGTTTTTTATCATTTTTCATTCGTTGAGTCATGTCTTGATCATGATCACGGCCATAAAATAGGACTAATGATTCTGCATGAAGACTTGTATTTTTTTAATCCGTGTATTGCCTTTATTTATTTTTCTATACAGAAGGTTTCAGTTATCGTAAAGTGCGTACGGACATCAAGAAGCCTTCAAAAAAAGGTCGGTGTTGCCTTAATGCCTCTGTGTGTGTGTGTGTGTGTGTGCATGCATGTAGTATTGATTGCACAGCAGGTAATATAATATTATACTATGCAATGGTATATTTTGTTAATTTTTTGTGATCATTAAGTACTGGCAAAAAGCTGTTGCAAGAGCAGGTGTGAATTCAGAAATTCAGCCTGGTGGGTGTGGGGGGCACTTTCTGTTCCATTCCCCATTCTGCCTTTCCCTGCCCCCTCCATGTGGACTGATACGATACATGTTAAAATAATCGAAATGGGAAAGTAGACAACGCTCGTTTATTAGCACATTCATGTCTGGATAATTATGCAATGTAATGCTATGTGTTTCTGCTTGTGCTTCACATTGTTTCTAAGCTTTTCCATGTTTTTTTATTAACATTTCACTGTTTTTTCCTGTTTTTCCGCTTCTATCCGCCGTCTAACTGGGTTGCAGAATATCTTCGTTCGGCCGGTATGTGGAAACTGATTATTGGCATATTTCAGAATGTTTGCCTCCGTATTGGCTTCTGATTAACTTTTATTTAGATATTTCATTAATAATTGCTGACATTTTTGTCCTAGTTGAGGGATGTTTTGAGAGATTTCACTGTTATCGTGGCTTGCGATTGTCTCTTCACAGATTCATACCATTTGGTCAGCTTTAACTTGTTATATATATATATATATATATATATATATATATATATATATATCAGGGTCATTTCTAGGATTGTGAATTTGGGGGTGTCAGTAAAATTTGGGTGTCTCTGCCGAATAAGTGTGAAAAATGCCATCCCACAAAACAAGTCTGACAGGCACAAAACTCAAAAATCTTATAAAATCTCAAAAAATCCTGACAAGCAAAAAAACGTTATCGGGTCTCTAAAAAAGCCGGTCATCAAAGAAATAAAGTTGGGGGTGTTACTTCCCGAATTAGGGGGTGTTCAGGGGCTATTTAGGGTGCATACCATTGTTAGCCATTGTTAGATTAGGAAATTTTGGGGGTGTCGACCTCAAATTGGGGGTGTTAGGGGGTGTAAAAATATCCCTGATATGTATATATATATATATATATGTATATATATATATATATGCATATACACACACATACTTACACACAAAAACACAAGTTTTTTAAAGGAACAACACATTTTTCATAAGTCCTTCAAGAACCTAGTACCACCGAGGGTCATAACAAATGTGTGTGTGTGTGTATATATATATATTTTTTTAATGCCCTCGGTGCTTAATTCCCGAAGGTCTTAAGAAAAAAATTGTCTGGAGACAAAAAATAATCTGTGCGTCAACTCTCGTCTGGTTCTTTAAAGCTTCCAACGGGAAACGTTCCTCGTGTGTATATATATATATATATATATATATATATATATATAATGTGCTATTTGAAATGTACATGGACATAATATATGAAGCTTACAAAGCCACACAAGACAGAGCAAACTCAAACTGCAACAGACACCAAGGAGTGTGGCACCCAATGGAGAAGAATGAATGGTTTGAATGTAAAGTGTGACTGGAAAGCAATTGCTAGTCTTCCATTTTTTTAACAACAGTTGCCAATTCGTTCCTTCCGCATCGAAGGAATTCGGAGCCCTACAGACCGATAAAGTCGCAGGAGCCGATCCAGTTGGCGAAGCTGCCGGACGCACATCGTTCGGAGAGCAGTCGGCCGCTTCCGATAGAACGGGACGACTTCCCCGCCCCGCCCGCTGCCGCCGCTGCATATCCGGAACTACGTGAGTTGTTGACCGCTAAGAAAATTTTAAATGAAATTGTTATAATATTAATTATGATGATGATTATGATGACGACGACGATGATGATGAAGCTGATGATATTGATGGTGACGATGATGGTGATGATGATATTGATGATGATGATGATGGTGATGATTATGATTATGATGATTATGATTATGATGATTATGATTTTGATGATGATGATGATGATAATGATTATGATAATGATAAAGATAATGATAATGATAATGATAAAGATAATGATAAAGATAATGATAAAGATAATGATAAAGATAATATTAGAGTTTAGAGTACTGGTAGTTCAGTAGGATATCCCCTGTATGAGTACAACTATGTTCTACCCATCCATTTATTCGTATTATGGTCTTGCGGTGTAATCTCATTCTTTGTCCTCTATCAGATTTGTTTTGAGATCTACTTCTTTGCCTTTTTGTCTTTAATTCTGAAAATAACAACAAAATTTCATCGGTTCAGTTTTGCCGAAGGATAACCGTTCTGTAAATTACAGGGAGAAAGACAGAGACAGACAGATAGAGGCAGAGAGTGACAGAGAACGAGAAACACGTTTACCCATACACACACACACACACACCTATACACATTTACGTGCGTGCGATTTTTTCTAAGCTGTCAGTTTTTTCTGATCTCGAGCCACCACATTTTTGAATTTTATTCACTTCCAGTTTTGTCAATTGCTCTTCAATGAACAGTTTCCATTATGCATAGAATTGGCCTGTGATATGGTAATCTCAGCCAGATAGTAGTGCTATAAAAACTGTTGGCAGCTGCATGAGTTATGATTTTGATCTTTCCTCTGTGTGTGTGTGTGTGTGTGTGTGTTTGTGTGTTTCCGGTATGTATGCAGTGTAGCATTGCAAATAAGGACATTGATTTCCATACATTTTTTCATGGGAGGTGGAAATTCTGAGAACCCATTTGGGTCTCTTATCTAGGGTACAGAGTGACACAGAAAAAACCAGACTATATGAAATGCAAACCTAAATGTGACTAGTCCAGTTTTTTTTGCACCACCCTGTATATAATGTGCTTAATTTGAGAAGATCCTTGCATGATGCAGTGACAGACTGACTGACCTCTACTGACATTATTCATTTCTGAGTGAAATTGGACAAGTATAAAATGAAAGAAACCCTTAATGTATACAGTATGTAAAAGATACCTTCAATATTTTGGACATGTAATGAGGAAGAACGGAATAGAATACCTGGTGAGCCACAGGAACAATCAAGGACAAAAGATCAAGAGGAAGGCAAAGAATGATGTAAATCAGTAGTTTATTAACTGATGTAAAGGGAGCAAGTACATAATTAGAACTCATGCAATCAATGAGCATCAAAGAGAAATGGAAGTCCTCAGTTGCCAGCATGGAAATACATGGCACCTGAAGAAGAAGAAGATATGAATACTCCATTGTTTAATTGATATAGAATCAGTTTATCAGTTTGACTCAGGGATATTTTTACCCCCCTCCCCTCTCCCCAGCACCCCTCAGCTCTCCTCCAATCTGAGACCGACACTCACCCCCCAATCTGAGCCTGGGATTACCTTTTTTCCTCGCTTGCCAGACTTTTTCGGCAGGTTCCCCCAAAATATACCGGGACCCCCAAAATATACCGACACCCCCAAATTGATAATCCTAGAAATAACCCTGGTTTGACTATATTCAGAAAAATGCTTTTGACTAGTTTCTGAAGAAAAATTGTTGTGGATTGAGGAATTTCTTTTTTTTTAAACCCTGAGTCAGTCCCAGTGCCTGTTACCAGGGCCGGTGCAGGCACCCATATAGTCCGCCAATGCGGGAGCCCGGAAGTCACAGGTAACTATTCAGAGGATAATTTTTTGTAGTTACAGCTAAATCACCCACATCCTGTGTCCTTAGAGACCCAAATATTTATTCTGCAGGATCAAACACATGCTAACCTGTCTGTTACCACCCCCCTAGTTTTAATAGACAAACTCCAAAGATTTATTTGATGGCTTAAAAGTTGATGCAGACATTGGGTGCTAGGACAAGATGTCCATGGACAAAATGTCACAGAATAAATGTCATGGGGACAAAATGCCAGCAGACAAAATGTAATTCTAACCCTAACCCCAAACCGTGACATTTTGTCCCCATGACATTTTGTCCCCATGACATTTTGTCCAGCCACAAAACATCGTATTGCTGATGTTTGTCTGTTTCTAGTTCGAGAGCACAGATATTCCCGGAGGTCTCGGGCAGGATCCCTGAGCAACGAACTCGACAGCGATCCAAACAATGAATTGGACGACAACGAGGACGAAGGCAAAGCCGACCCTAAGGTTGAAAAGGAAATCCAGGAGCTTTCGAAAATGTCCGATTCCGGGGCGGCGATGATGATACTCGAAGGGTTAAAGAAGAAGAAACAAGAACCGGTGAACCTTGACCCTCGCAGCGCCTCTCGTACGCCATCCGCTTCTTTCGAGCCGCCGTTCAGAACGAGATATGAGTCTTCAATATTTGCATGCAAGTCTTACGATATTTCTATCTGTTGTTAATCACAGTTGCTTTATGAGCATAACATTTTTTATCATTTTATTTGTTAATGCCTTCGTGTTTTATATAATACACTAGCTGTTAACCCGTCCAAAATTATGAGGTGAGTGTGGTGGTTTCCCGTTGCCTTCCTTACAGACAATTAGGGCTAAACTTGTATATATTGCAGTAATATTTAGTATATAACTTGTATAAAATACCGACCTACTTGATGTTGTGAGACTGGTTTCCGTCCAAACACTAAAGTTAAGCCGCATTGAGCGCTGTTAGTACTTGGATGGGTGACCACTCATTCGAGTATGGGACTACACCTTTATCATACAGTATTAATAATACTTAATATAATACAGTCTATTACAAGATCAAACTACCCATGGTTACTGCTCAGTGGCTACAGTCAGATTCGAACCTGCGACCCGATGATGTCATGGCTTGAATCCTACCACTACTCCACCATGTCCCCCAGTTTTATGATGCGTAGAAAATAAAAGTGAAAAGATTTCGACACATTCATAGTTAGCACACTCTAAGCATGGTTATAAGTATATGTAAATACAGTGAAACCTGCTTAATTGCATAGGTGCCATGCAAGCCTTGCTTATGCGATTAACTGGACTATGCGAATAGCCGGGACGTCTGATAATTAATTGTACGCACAAAACACTGGTTCGAGTTTTTATGTTGTTATGCGATTATGCGGGTTATGCAATTAAGCGGTATGCGATTAAGCGGGACCCACTGTACTATGAATGCTGATGTGACTTACTTCTAGTGATGGGTGAGTTGTGCTGTGTTTATAAAAATTGTGATTTAAAATCATTATAGACAGCATCTGCTTACTGTAAGGGGCGGGAAGTTAGCAGAGTGGCAACATCGTTGGAGGATGGAGCAGGAGGTCGCGGGTTCGAGTCCCGCAGGAGCCCTAAAGGTCGACTCAGCCTTTTTCGCGGTGGTAAAATGAGGAGCAATGGCAACATTGCGATGGTAACCATAGGATCGGCGGAATGACTGGCCACCCGTCTGCTGATACATGGCTTAGTCACCTATGGGCTGATGGTCATGAAACTGGGGATCAGCACCGCCACCTGTGGGCACATAGCCCACGGATGAACTTTACCTTTACCTTCTGCTTACTGTATTAGGTTCTTCAATATTTCAGAATCTTGATGAAGTAAGTAAGTAAAGTCAAGATTATTGTGGTGACTAGTCAAAAGACTGCGTGAACACATTACATAGCTAAATAACTAATAATAATAATAATTATGCACTTCTATAGCACCAGTTCTAATACCCAATGGTATCAATCAATGGTACTTCAAATACATCTGCAAAAGATCCAGGTCATTCCAGAGATCAGTCAGAGGGAGAGAGTGAGACGGACTATGGAGGAAACGCCAATTGAAAGAGATGCGTCTTAAGTCTGGATCGGAAGATGCTCAATGAATTGGAAGATCTGACAGCCGGAGGGAGAGAGAGTTCCAGATACTAGAGACTAGAGACTAGTTCTAAATAGCCATGATTTGAGACGTTTCTTGAATGTATCGAGTGACGGAGACTCTTGGATGTCAGCAGGAAGTGAGTTCCAAGCGCAATGAAGGCATTTATGTATCAGTATGATGTGATTCACTATTAACGTTGGTACATCAGTAGGAGAGAATGACCCGATGATTATCGGTATGTGTTTGTTAATAGTATTCTTTAAATTAATGCTTTTTGTGATGGACGATGTCTCTTTTTACAGCTGCTTCTCGCGACCTTGAACTTCGAGCGCATTTGCCTTCGCTGGACAATACCTTTTCTGAACCTAAGTACCGAACTTGTTCGACGCCAGTAGCACAATTTCTCGGTACGTACTTTGAGCTAATGATCTGATTTTAAATCTTCCTGTAGAAACTTTCATGATTTGGTTCATGTAATGTTTGTTGCCAACCATTTGAAAGTCATCTACCGCAAATTCTGTGTTTGATTAATTATTAAACTACTGTCTAAATGTATCATGAGCTATAAGCAGGGATATTTTACACCGCCCAACACCCCCCAATTTCAGACCGACACCACCACCTCCAGTTTCAAGCTATGGATTGCCCTTTTTTTGCTTGTCAGACTTCTTTGGCAGGGGACCCCAGGATAACCTTGGCTATAAGCTCCATAGCTATAACAACCTAGCCTCTCTGTCATTTAAATATATTTGAGATAAGTTAGAGGATGAGTGGAAGTTAGTTTTCAAGACTTCAAAACTTGCAGTTTAGCGTAAGATTTGTTACCGCTGCTATCCTAGAATCACTTGCTAATTCTCAGATATTGAAATTATTAGCGGTCGTTGAATAAAAAAGAGAGACTGATGGAGTTTGAACTGCTTTTTAGTAACTAATAAAATTATGTTTGATAGATTTTATGTAACAGTGAATTCTGTTGTGTTATCCTAGCTCCGAGACCTGGTTACAGTCTGCGCTGTGGAACGTCAGATAGCAGGGATGGCTTCATTTTGGTAAGTTGTCACATTATATTTATTTATATTATAATTTGTACAGTATATACATGAATTTATATTATTAGCAGAGTGGTAACAGCGCTGGGCGATAGAGCAGCAGGTCGCAGGTTCGATACCTGCAGAAGCCCTAAGGTCAACTCAGCCTTACTCGCTAGAGGGCGGTGGTAAATTGAGGAGCAGCGTTAAGCTGCGGAGGTAAAACGTGGGTCTGGGGAAAGTAATGGGAACCTACCCCAGATTAATATGGCTTATATCACCTTCGTCACCGATTGCCTAGATCGGAGATAAGCGCCGGAACCCAACGCTCGAACTCGAGTACGGGACCCACCTTTTACTTTATTAGTTTTGTTTTAGTAGTTTCTTTATAAATTTTAGATGTTTATTTATATTAGACAGTGTTTCTTACTGTATTTTATTATATAAATTATATATATATATATATTATATAAATTATCTTGCCATTGCAAATTATTGGTTACTGGTAACATTATATAATCTTCATTCAAAATATTTTGGGTTGTGTATAGTTGCATGTTCTCCATAGCCTACCTATCCATGCACTTGATATTACAAACTTTCGATTGTTAATTCTTATAGACACATCTAAGAAATATATACATGTTTTTGTGATTTCAAGTCTAGAATGGAATTTATATAAATTGCACGTTTAAGTGGACTCATTAATGTGCCCTTGTTCCTGACATTTGGTAATATGGCACCCAAGAAATTGTCATTTTAGTAATAATAATTCATTCATTCATTCTTCTCCATGGGTGCAATGCCCATTGGTGTCTATTGAAATTTTAGTCTGCCTCCTCCATTCATCCCTTTCTTGTGTGGCTTTGTAAGCTTCATATATGTCCATGTTGCACCATTCTTTAATATTATTGTCTATCCATTCTTTTTGTGGTCTTCCTCTGATATTTTTGCCTTCCATTACTCTGAGCATGGTAATAATAATAATAATAATAATAATAATAATAACTTATGTTACTGTCTTGTTTTTTGAGCTATGCAAATACAGTTTATTTTTGCCAATTGTTGTAGGATTCCGATGGATATTTTTTGGGGAGCTATTATCATCCACGACGGCCGGATAGCAGCGCTGCAGTCCTAGAACGATCTGGATATTGTACGCAGGGTTTCATACAGCCACTGTTTACTGTGCTAGCGATTGTTTCTGTATGGGTTCTCTAACTGCTTATGCCTGAGGCCTAGTGTTTATTCTAGCCACCTTGACATTGGGGGGATTTTGAAATGTTTTGGGGGGGACAAGGTCTGTCTCCACACTTTTGGGGGAATTTTAAAACTTGGGGCGGGGGAATTTCCCCCCCTCCCAGAGAAGGCCTAGAATAAACACTGCCTGAGGCCTCTGTAGATAAATTGGAAATTAGTGTAGCGTGTAGTTTAGAAACGATGCTCAATGAGGCACTGGTAGTTTAGGTCTTGGGTAGCACGTCATGTAGCAGGAATGCACAGGACCTCGTACTGGATCAAAGTCCTGATCCATTGTTCTGGATGAGTGCACTTTGAACTGTTAAAAGTTCCAAGGCTTTGGTTGGCTTGTTGGCTTCTTTGCTGTTTTCCATAATGACGTTTGCTCGGTATATCGTTATATATGAATATGTGTGCTATGTTTTATTGTGAATTCACAAGGTTTGGGATCGGATCTATTGGATCCATATCCAAACTGATCCAGAAGGGGATTCTTTGCATTTCTGCTAAACTCCAATGATAATTACATTATCCAGCGCAGTGCTGCCTAATCATTTTGACACCATACAAAGACCAGTTTAAATTAGTTACAATATATTTTAGCAGAAAAAAGGTGTGGTAATAAGTATTTGTCAAAGATTTTTACTTTATGACTCATTACCATATACTTATTATGTGCTTTGTACAGTAAAATCTGTATATAATGTTGACATTTTGTTAGATTGCTCACAGTCTGACTTGGAGGAATACGATCCTACCACTGGCCTGAGGGTAAGAAGTTTTTGAACCTTATTTACTGGCAGTGGCGGCTCCAGGATTTGGCAAGTGGGGAGGGGGGCCGTTGGGATGGCAACTTCTAATCATGGGTGGGGCCAACCATTTGTTGTTAGGTATGTAGTATTAAGTATAGGGTCCCAACTGGGGGGGGAGCAGGCACTCAATAGGGGGCACGGGCCCCCCTGTGGAGCCGCCACTGTTTACTGGTTGTGGTAGTTTGCCCTGCTTCTGTTCACTGAGGAGTGATTGGTGTTTCCTCTGAAATTGATTTTTATTTAGAGAAACACACGGCTCCGCTCTTCTGTCATTCCGGACGGAAGAGTGACTCCGATCTCCCTTTCGGGACACAGACGAAAGAGCGTTCCAAACATTTTCAGAGTTGAAGAGCCATTAAAGGTCTGTGAGATTACACACATTATACACATTCTATTTATAAGGATATAATGTCTTTACTTCCAGTATCTCTATGCAATTTATGTGTGTGTCTGTGTGTGCATGTTGATGGATGAGTGGGTTGGTGGGTGGGTAGGTTGCGTATGTATGTGGGTATGTGTCTTGGTACTTGGTAGTTCAGTAGTACCTTCTGTAGAGTATCAGCTCTGATGTACTGTATATGAGAAAATGATGGATATCTATCTGAGTTTGATACTAAGAGCAGAGGTTGTGTATGTATCTTGAGTATCCACATGTTTTAGAGTCGATATTATTACGGCATGCATGGCGTTTTGGCTGATAAATTAATTATACATTGCATAATACGATAGCTCTTTTTTAACCCAATTGAGTGGCGTTTGTTGCTGTCCGTAACGCTTTCAGGTTTATGCCTACGATGACCTAAGGCTGAGCAACTGCAGGAGACCTCCGGGACTGGACAATGATCATTTAGAGGTCGGTGTTGGTTTTCCAAGTTTGCAGCTGGGGTGTGTTTCTCGACTATAGAGTTTGATTTGTCAGAGAATTGTTTGGGGGAGGGGTTAACCAACTGGTGTGGGTTCTGATCTCCATTTCAAGCCTTTAGGTCTAAACTTAAAGCCTTCCTATTCCAAAAGTCATTTCCTCCGTAGCTATGACAACCCAACCCGCCACCTCATGGCTACACTGACCTTTGCCCGGCCAACAAACCACCTTGTCTATATCTATTTCAATAAAGATTAAGCACATAAGAATAGGCAGCTACTACTGTACTACTTTCCAAAGCGCTATATAAATTTACAAGATTTTACTCACTTGCTTACTTACAAATCAAAATGCTGGCCATTATTCTGAACCTAACATTCGGACCATAATTCCATTTTTATGCAAAGATGTATGGTTGTATTGCTTGGAATATTTGATATTATTGATATACACTCATTTTGGTGTTTAGCATTAATGAGATGATGCCTTTTAACCCCTTAACTGGGCAACTATTTGTAACTCAATGTAAAATGGACGAGCGTAACTCGGGGCACCCAGTTAAGGGGTTAAATAAAAATCTGCTGATCTCAGTATTTCTTCGTATGTTTTCTTGTTCCCGATGGACACTCATGACATCATTGTTATTAAAAATGACCAAGAACTTTGGCAGAGTAAAGATGATGTGAGTGTATACTACTAACCCATGGCTGTTAAAATTTCCTTTTTCCTATTTTTTTCCAGCAATATTTGTCGAAGGATGAATTCGAAGGGCTGTTCAGAATGACGCAGGAAGACTTCTACAGTCTTGCCGAATGGAAACGAAACGACATTAAAAGGCGGATTGAACTGTTCTAGGCACTTTCTGTACAGAATCTAGGCATATTAGTCATCAAGCAAAATGCTGGTTTCTTGTCATATAGCTTTATTTACTTTCGAGCGATCTGTATTTGTGTTGCTGGCAGTTTGCTTCTGTAAGTAGTAGTAATCCAGCTATCCTGAAATCGATCTTCAAAGCTATTCACTTGTAGTTTGCAGTGTATTTGCTTCTGGATTTCGAAAATGTGTCGGCCAGTGGCGGTTGCACGTGGGGGATGAGTGGGGATGCATCCCCCACCGGACTTTTTTGTTTGTTGTGTGAAGCCTACTTTTGGATAAAAGTCTAGTAAAACTACGGGGGAAAAACTGCGGGTGGCCTTCTTTTTTTGCTTCTCAACCTATTTTTCGGTAAAAGTGTAGTAAAATTTGGGGGAAAATCCCCTTTGTCAGCCTTTTTCGGCAAAATTTATTGATTTTTTCCTTCTCTTTTTATCCCTCCCCCACCAGCTTCCTATGAATTCATTTCATCCTTCCTCCCACCAAGAAATCCTGGAACCGCCACTGGTGTCGGCACAGTTTCTGTGGTTGAGAGTTTCTTTTGTGGAAATCAATTTATTTACAGTATGTGTCGTTAATTTAGTTTTGTGTTAGTGATTCTATTTGTTGTGTTGAAACTTTGCTTCGTGTTTACTTACTTATGGTACTTAGTGTATGTTACATGAATTGTTCTGTGTCCGAATGCTGTATTGTCATGTTTGAATACATTTGAGAAAAGTTTACTATAGCAGAAGATTGTAAAAGATCACTGGCATAGCCTTGGTTCTGACATAAGGGGAGGGGCCGCAGCTTTATATGTACCCCCATTTCCAGTTACAGCTGGGGGCTTTGGGGTAGCGTCATGAGCAGGGTTTAATTTAGGCCGTTTCCGGGGGGAAAATTGCCCCTTTTCCCCCCGGATATTTCAATTTCCCCCACCCCTAAATTTTGGCATACTACATCAACTAACAGCAGCCCCCTGGGTGATTTCCACGGCTTTGTCAGTTTCCCCCGGAGTCCAGAGTCTAGATTAAACACTGGTCATGAGCTCCCACAATGAGGTCGGAGTGGAGTCCCAGCTGATGAAAATTAAGGCAACAGGTTCAAATCTTGAAATTTAGAGCATATTTTTTGACAGCATGTCAGAAATCAACCCCCAACTGATGAAATGCCTTCACAGCCTTGCGCGAACCTCCCAACCATTCCAAAACCGAACAGTGGGCCCCACTGCCTGCTCCCCTTCGTGACCACATTATCTAATGGGGTGAGGTGATTGTCGAATAGACATTAAGTAGTTTTCAAATTTGCTCCAGAAGTTCAAGATTTGATTCTAGCATTACCCTAAATTCAGTGTTATATCCGGGCCTGTTAGGGGAAATTCTCCACCCCCAACAAAACAACAAAATCTCCCCCTACCAAAAAATTTCAGCAGTTTTTTTGCGTTGAACCGTGTCTCTTCCCTTCCAGCAAGTCAATCCCCCAAAGGCTTATTGTTGATGGCTGGACCATAGACTGATGTTATACTAGAGGTCTCTTTATCGTTGAATTGTATGGTGTAATCTAGTCGTTAGCTGATATCTGGCGTTTTTGTATTTGTATGTAGCATATTGTTGTGGACGTTTTGCATTTGATATACTACTGTTGTAAATGCAGTAATTTTCAAAACCACAGTGTTTATGGATTTTCTTTTATTTTATTATGCAGTAGATGGAAATATTTCTGGCCTTTGGTCTAGTTATAATAGATAGTACTGTACCTCGAAACAGGGTTATTTATAGGATTAGCAATTGGGGGGGGGTGTCGGTAAATTCTGGGGGTCCCCTGCCAAAAAAGTCTGACAAGCAAAAAAGATCATCCCTTAGCTGACATTGGGGGTCTCGGTCTCAAATGGGGTGGGGGGGTGTAAAATATTCCTGCCTTGAAAGCTGTTATTTGCTAGTAGTACAGTGTAGTTGTGGTGGCGATGGTCGTAGTAGTAGTAGGCCTAGTAGTAGTATGTAGTATTAGTAGTAGTAGTAGTAGTATAGTAGCTAGGCCTACTACTAGTAGTAGTAGTTATTGTTGCAGCAGTAGTAGTAGTCCCGACACATGGTTGACCTAAAGTTAAAAGGATAAAAAGCATACATGTTTATTCGCCGTTGTTTTGTCGTACTATTGACAAGCGCTAGCTCTGTCCTTCGCAGTGTCCAGCTAAAGCGGCCGGAGCGTGATCCTCGTGAGACTGCTCTTCGCCGGGCGTCCGATCGCTGCTGCTGCTGCTAGAGCGGAAATCTTATTTAACGAACGTTGGGAGGCAGAAACCGTTGGTAATCAGTGTTTATTCTAGCCGCCTTGACATTGGGGGGAGGGATTTTGAAATGTTTGGGGGGAGGTCTGAGTCTCCAAAAACCTTGACAAGCAAAAAAGGTTATCTTTTATTTTAAAATATGGTGACAAGCAGAAAAAGTCATCCTTCCAACCTTCTTAATATTTTTTACCTTTCTCAAATGCCCTGGGAAGCAAAAATATTGTCATCCTTACATTTTCCCCTCTCCGCAAAAATAAAAGCCCCCCCGTCGTCACATTTGGGGAGAAAAATTTCCATCCCCCATGCAACATATAAAAAATATTGGGGGATTTTAAAACTCGGGGGGGAATTCCCCCAGAGAAGGCCTAGAATAAACACTGGTTGTTAATTATCGTCATACAAAAGTCCTTGATCCGATAAAGTGAACGAGCCCCACTCTGTCACACAGGCTTACTTAGCCACCTAAACCACTTTACATCTTATTAAGCTTATTATTATTATTATTATTATTATTATTATTATTATTATTATTATTCGTGATGTGATCCTAGCGAGGAACGTTCAAAGTTTGCCGATGATACAAAGACGCAGAAATATAGACTCGGAGGATGATGCTAAGATTTAACAGGAGGATCTAAGGAAATTGTGTCAGTGGTTTGTGGACTGGCAGATGCCTTTTAATAATAACAAATGCTCTGTAAAGCAAGTTGGGAAATCTAATAGGCCGAATCCTAATGAACATGCTTTAGGGGGAGGGGGTTCTAACCACAGCAGAGAAAGAAAGAGACTTGGTAACGGTGTTTAATCTAGACTCCTGGACTCCGAGGGGTCGACTGACAAAGCCGGGGAGAAACTGACAAAGCCGGGGGGAATTCTGCTAGGGGCTGGTGTTAGTCCATCACTGTCCATGTAGTATGCCAAAATTTCCGTGGGGAATTTGAAATTTCCTTGGGTAAGAAAAGGGCAATTCCTCCGCCCCCGGAAACGGCCTAGATCAAACACTGCTTGGTAATCATCCATAGAAGTATGAATCCATCTCAACAATGTATGGAGGCAGCCAAGAAGGCGTTGTTCTGGTCGGCTGTACGTTGTCTCACCGGTTACGGCGTGCTCCTCTTCCTGTCCGTCCTCATTTTCCTCTTCCTCCTCCTCCTCCTCCACTCCCTCCGCATCTCGGACGGTGACGATATCTTGGCGAAGAGAACAGTGGCGGTTCCAGGATTTCTTGGTGTGTGGGGGGGGGGGGGTAAGTGAATGCATAGGAAGTTGGTGGGGGGTGTGAAAAGAGAAGGAAAAAATCAATAAACTTTGACGAAAAAGGCTTCTTCCCCTAATTTTACCATCCGGAGTTTTTCCCCGTAGACTTTTACTAGACTTTTACCCCAAAAACAGGTTTCACGAGCAAAAAAGTCCGGTAGGGGGATGCATCCCCACTCATCCCCCACGTGGAACCGCCACCGGAAGAGAACCCGTTTTGCAAGCACTGTGTAGGCCCACAACGACGACGGACGACATCGAGGGATTTCGTATTATCCAAATGTCACTCGCGGAGCATTCTAAGGACGTCGTATAGTAGGCCTAATACCTTTCTTCCGCTGTCGACCGTTGTCGGTCGAGCCCGTTACCGTCTGTCTTGCTGGACGCGCCCGCTTCGGCCGGGCTGGCTGGCTGGCATCCCCCGGGGGCAGGCAGGCGGGCGGGCGGAGGGGCAGGCAGGCGCCGGTTGGTCTTCGCTCCTTCTGGCCGGCGCAGGCGAGGAGTTCCGATCGGACTGCAGCTATGGGAAGCAGCCTTCCGAAACTGTCGAAGGAGGACATGGAGTACCTGCTGAGCACGACGAATTACTCAAAGAAACAGATTAAACAGTGGCATCGAGGCTTCATGGTATGATCTTACTCACAGATATGTCTTCTACGGAATGAACGAACGAACGAATAAATGAATGAAATAGCGACCGATTAAATGAATGAACGAATGGATGAACGAATGAATGAACGAATGAAAGAGCGAACGAACAATTATAAACGAATGAATGAACGACAAAATGACTGAACGGATGAATTAACGAATAAATGAATTAATGATTGAATGAACAAACGATTAAATGAAAGAACGAATGAATGAACGAATGAATGAATGAATGAACGAATGAAAGCGATCGAACAAACGAATGAATGAACGACTAAATGACTGAACGGATGAATTATCGAATGAAAGAATTAATGATTGAATGAACAAACGATTAAATGAATGAACGAATGAATGAACGAATGAAAGAACGAATGAAAGAACGAAAGAACAAGTAAATGAATGAATGAATGAATGAATGAACGATTGAATGAAGGAATAAGCGAACGAACGAATGAATGAATGAATGAATGAACAATTGAATTAATTAATTAATTAATTAGTTAAGTAACGAGTGACTGAATTAGCGAATTAGTGTATAGCTGTATTAAATGTCCGAGTTTATCGAGTGTCTTGGGATGTCTATAACCTCAACTGATCGAGGCCAACCCTACTCCTTGCGGAGACCAAATGAACAAAATTTTGATTGCCTGACCATCACTATACTTTTTTTGAAAATGTACCACTAATCGTATTATTTTTTTACGATTCCTTTTCATATCTTTTTCGGGCGTAGAGGTACTACAGTGCAACGGAGTAGTCCTATTGTCAATGTAATTATTTTGTAATTATTTTGTAATTATTTTGTAAATACAACTCAGAAATGTTTTTGTTCGGCTATCAAAAGCGTCTTATCGGCAGTGGCGGCTCCACTGGAGGGACCGGGGGGGGGAGACCGTGCCCCCTATTGAGTGCCTGCCTTCCCAGTGGCCCCCTGTTGGGACCCTATACTTAATGCTACATACATGACAACAAATGGTTGCCCCCCCCCAAGATTAGAAGTTGCCTCCCCAACGGACCCCCACTTCCCAAATCCTGGAGCCGCCACTGCTTATCGGATCTAAACAATGAAATCGAAATGTAGGTTATCTTAACAGTTAATTTCAGCGTTTTTAATACGGCCTCTAATCTATTTTGTCTTCTAGTCATCGATTAATACCCTCTTTGCTCATCTTACAGTCAACAATATTCGAGGTTTAGCACGAAAGTTGCTCAATTAACAGTTTTTATAAAAAGGAAGATCCAATGCGATAATGCTTTGGTACTGCGAGAAACAGGGAAAGAAGTAGGCATGGTACTGTGCATGGTACTGAGGAACAAAACTAAGGCTACCGTTGGCGGACAGTGGCGTATCCAGGATTTCAGAATATGGGGGCGTAACATAGACATTTTTGAGTAAAAGTCTCCAGCAGGCAAAAATTTCGTCAAGGTGTTCTACGCAAATTCGCGCATTCTCTTCTATCACGCTACCTACCCCCCTAAATTTCTCAACGGTTCTGCGCCAAACCCATCGACCGGTCCCAACCAGAATAGAGTGCCCTACCCAGTGTTTTATCCAGACTCCAGGCCTTTGGGGGCGGGGGAAATTGAGGCTTTGGGGGGAGAATCAATTTAGTTGGAGGGAAAAGACACAGTTCAATGAAAAATTTGTGTAAGTGCTGGAATTTTTGGGGGGAATTTTGAGGTTTGGGGGGGATCTCCCCTCCTAACAGGCCTGGATAAAACACTGGCCCCACTCACCCCTTTCCTGTACGCCCCCTCCCCCTGGCGGTGGGTAAACCGGTGAACTTGTCAGCGCCGGAGGAGATCCGCCGGTGTGCCTCTTCGCATCGATCATCACTCTCGGGGGTGAGCACGTGACGTAGTTATTGGATCAGGTGATCATACCGGTTCATCGTTAACGTCTGCTGCTGCTGCTGCTGCTGCTGCTGCTGCTGCTGCTGCTGCTGCTGCGGAGCAACAGCTGATGACACGTGCGACGACGGTTCGCCCGATACATCAGTCTTAATGCGTTTCCATGGAGACGATCGGGCGCGGTGAATTCTGGGAGAATAGATATATATATATATATATATATATATATATATATATATATATACTGTATATATGCCTAGTTTGCTCGGTTATATTTAGTGCGGCGCGGAAATTGATTGCGGACGAGTGGAGAAGTGATCGCAGTTCCGGTGTCAGACGACCATACGGTGACAATGAATGACAGATAAGGAGGACGAGGAGGAGGAGGAAGAGGAGGAGAAGGAGGAGGAGGAGGAGACGGTGGTGGCGGAGGAGGAAGAGGAGGAGGAGGAACAGTCGTAATTTCAACTGAAACATATTTTAATATCGTACCGATCGGTTTCAGCTTTAGTAGAAGATAGGTGTGTGTATGATAGGCTGTGATATATAAGAGGATAAGGTGATATGATGTGGCAGGATTGGCGAGGCGAGGATTCCGAGAAATGGGGCACAAACCGACATTTGAAGTTCCGACAAGGGGGCTAGCTGGGGCCCCTCGGGGTTGGCGTCGTGAAGAATTCGGTCTAGGGCGTTGGCCGGGACGAAAAATTTCGAGCATTGTTAGACTTTTGGGCCGAAAAATGGCAGTCCCCCAGTGTTTATTCTAGCCACTTTAACATTGGGGGGATTTTGAAATGTTTGGGGGGGGCAAGGTCTGAGTCTCCACACTTTGGGGGCGAATTTCCATCCCCCAGACAACATTTAAAAAAATTGGGAGAATTTTAAAACTTTGGGGAATTCTCCCTCCCCAGAGAAGGCCTAGAATAAACACTGGTCCCCCCCATTCTGGAATCCCGGCCGCGCCACTGAAAATCACAATAATTTCAAGACTTGCCTGTTGCCTGTCCCGGCGGCTTTACTCTACTTAATTAAACGCCTCTTTGGCTGGTGGTCACGTGATCATACGAAGCAATTAGTTTCAATTAAATTCTCTGCGCTTCAAAAACGCACCTAATTCGATATAGTTGCGTTCGCATTCACACTAAGTCGAACTTATTGCATATCAACGGGGCATGCAATGGCGGTTCCAGGATTTCTTGTTGGGGAGGGGGATGAAATCAGGGGCGTAGCGACGGGGGGTATATCGGTATATATACCCCCCCCAAAAAAAAATCAGTCTACCTTAAATTTTTTATGTGATTTACATGTGGTTATATGTGGTTTATATGGTTTATGTGGGTTATAGTTCAGATTTATACCCACCCAAAATATTTATACCCTCCCAAATCAAATTCCTGGCTACGCCCCTGGATGAAATGAATTTATAGGAAGTTGGTGGGGATGGTGAAAATAGAAGTAAAAAAAATCAATAAACTTTACCCAAAAAGGCTGACAAAATGGAATTTTAGGCCTGTCCCTAATTTTACTATAGGCCTAGGCCTACTTTTACTGCGAAAAGTACGTTGAAAAAAGAAAAGAAAAGGTCGCCCGCAGGTTTTCCCCGTAGTTTACCTAGACTTTTGCCCCAGCATAGATTTCACAAGCAAGACAATAAGTCCGGAAATCCGGTGAGGGGAGGGAAGGGATACAGCCTCACTCATCGCCCCCCCCCCACGTGGAACCGCCACTGATCAACGGACACGCAAACAGGTTGCAGGCCAACGACGGAGGAGGAGGAGGAGGAGGAGGAGGATACATCGATATTAGACGCTATAAACGACGGACAACTACAGCACACTACTCTTTCTCTCTCGCGATCCGTGCATTATGCAGACGCAACATATATCTAGTAAATAAATGATTCGCCGTCCCCCACCGCCCCCACCCACGCCCGGAAATGTCGGACCGTCCACCGGGAGGGGAAAGTATTTATTACCCCCTTCCTCGTCTCGTGTAAATATTTTTTAAAACGTTGTAATCCATCTTGCGAAAACCGATTCTGTTTCTACCTCCCCGTTTCCTTTTCCATTAGACGAGGCTCGTCGGTCGGACCCAATGCGCGTGGCTGTTGTTCCTTTGCGTGGTTTTTTATAGAGAAAAATCCACCGCCCGCCCCCCGCTTTCGCAGTTTCTGCCACGTTCGGCGGTGTCGTAGTGATGATGATGATGATGATGATGACGATGATTGTAATGGTGATGGTGGTTTATGGTTCGGTTGGCGCATATTAACTAACGATGCTTTCAGACGAATCCGGAACTGATCGACGCGCGCGTCGAATGCATTCTTCGTCGACGGAAGAGGCTTTTAATAAATGAATGGATACGCGTTGTAGTAGACTCGCGGACTCTAATTGTGCCACACGAGACAAACAGACAGACAGACAGACTGAGCGAGGACTGAGCGAGAGAGAGAGAGAATTGGCAATTAGAGAGAGAGAGAGAGAGAGAGAGAGAGAGAGAGAGAGAGAGAGAGAGAGCACGAAAGACAGAGACAGATAGACAGAGAAAGAGAGAGAGGCACAGAGAAAGAGAAACAGAGAGAGACTGAGACAGACAGACAATTAATAATTAGATAGAGACAGCAGCATGAAATACAGAGAGAGAGAGAGAGAGAGAGAGAGAGAGAGAGAGAGAGAGAGAGAGAGAGAGAGAGAGAGAAAGAAAGACTAGAAAGAAAGAAAGAAAGAAAGAAAGAAAGAAAGAAAGAAAGAAAGAAAGAGAGAAAGAAAGAAAGAAGATAGTCAGAGACAGACAGACAGACAGAGACAAAGAGACAGCATGAAAGACAGAGACAGATCGAGAAGAAGCACGCAAAACTTTTTGAAGAAATATGGCCTATATTTATGTTCAGCGTCTGCCTGTCTTTCTTTCTTTCTTTCTTTCTTTCTTTTCTTTCATTCATTCATTCATTCTTTCTTTTCTTTCTTTCTTTATTTCTTTCTTTTCTTTCTTTCTTTCTTTCTTTCTTTCTTTCTTTCTTTCTTTCTTTTCTTTCTTTCTTTCTTTTATTTCTTTCTTTCTTTCTTCCTTTCTTTCATTCATTCTTTCTTTCTTTCTTTTCTTTCTTTCTTTCTTTCTTTCTTTCTTTTCTTTCTTTCTTTCTTTCTTTCTTTCTTTTCTTTCTTTCTTTCTTTCTTTTCTTTCTTTCTTTCTTTCTTTCTTTCTTTCTTTCTTTCTTTCTTTCTTTCGGTCGATGCACTCTTTGGAGCTGTGAGCTTCTGTCGTTTCTCGTCGTCCGCAGTTTTCGTCTTCATCGGGGTTTATTCTCTTCAATTTTCCGCCTTCGCGATCCCACTCGGACGACGGAGGTGTGCAAGAGAGAGAGAGAGAGAGAGAGAGAGAGAGAGAGAGAGAGAGAGGGGGGAAAGAACCAGCCAAAGGTGTTTGTTTGCTGCAGCTGCTGCTGCTGCTGCTGTTGCTGCGGAGGCGTGAAACAAGCATCTTCTACGAGTTTCTTTATCGTCCGTTGTCGTCTGCCTCCGTCTTTTGATATTTCTCTGTCGTCGATCGTCGAGTGCGCCTACTGGCCGCCAGGGGCAGCACTTGTGTGCATTCTGTTTGTTGTCTTTGCGAACGACGCTTCGATACGGCGGGAAACTCGTTGGGGGGGTAGGGGTGGTTGTGGGGGTGGGGTGAAGATATTGACCAGGAACGGTTTTCAGACTAATTTAGGACAAATGCACTCACCGATTTCCTTTCTCGGTCCTCTCTTTGTCCTTTCGATTCGATTATACTGTATATTTAGGCCTATAGTGGACCTGTGACAGCTGATTGAGGCGTATTCCTACTTCCAAGGTTGATTCTAAACTGACGGCGTATAATCAATTTGTGGAGCCCAATGTCGTCTGGAATTCGCGTTCTTTTTAAAAGAAGAAAGCCACTTTTTCTCATCGGCGCTCACGAGATTAAACCTGAGGAAAAAGTCAAGAACACGCATAGGATGGCAAAGAAAAGATAGCTAGGATTTTCCTGGAAAGTGAAATCTTATTTTAGCCGTTTTATTTTTACTAAAAATTCTTCGCTGGCAGTGTAGTAGGCCTACCAATATTTGTATGGGGAAGGGGAAGGGGAAGGGAAAATTCCTGGTAACTGATGGCTGACCTGTCCACAGTGTCGGTTCCACCATGTTGATGACTGGGGATGCATCCCTCCACCGGGGTTTTTTTGCTTGTCAACATATTTTTCGTAAGCTTTTTTAAATTTACATTTTTTTTACTTTCGATGAACAAAAAATTGACAAATTACATTCGGCAAATCATTCGCTCAGTGGTTCAATCTCTCGTTCATTCGTTCGTTCGAACAGTGATTCACTTGTTCATTCAATCATTCATTCAATTATTCATTCAATACCGCGCATGCGCTATGATGCTTATCAATGATTGCTTGATGCTTATCAACCCATTTTTGCGGTAAACTTAGAAAAAATCTACCAGGAGAATACTGCGGATGACGTTTTTTGCTTGTCAGCCTTTTCCGGCAAGGTTTTTTAACATTTAGTGGGCAAAACTGTCAAAACACTAAGAAGAGTTGCCTTTTTCTCTCATTTCTTTTTGTAACTTTTCAGCCCTCATCAACTCTCCTACAAATTTTTGTTCATCCCCCCACCAAGAATTCCTGGAACCGCCACTGTCTGTCCACTCTTTAAACAGCTACGGGAAAGGGAAACTGAGAATTGACCATCTTCTCCTGGCTTGGTTCTCGTGCGTCACATTGACAGTCATATTTTCGGTTGGCCGCCACAGGAGTCACCGAGCCAATATGGAGAATACTTTATTACCGCATTTCAAAGACCCATGCATAATAAGAAAGTCGTCAATTATTGTGAAATGCCTTTCGTTTATGTAGCGCCAACATGCAGATAAATTTATCTTCCCAGATAAATGCTCTTTCTTCATTTCACCTGCAGACTCAAAGACAAGAAGACAACGAAAGAGAATACAAAAACAAACAACAGGACAAAGAATGAGACTACACAACAAGGCCATAATTCATTCATTCATTCTTTGTGAATGAATGAATGAATGAATGAATGTGTGAATGGATGAGTGAAACGTTGTGGTTCGTACACAGGGCAGACCCTTTTGAACCACTCTAAACATTATTACTACTACTACTACTACTACTACTACTACTACTACTACTACTACTACTACTACTACTACTACTATTATTATTATTAGTATTATTATTATTATTATTATTAGCATTATTATTAGCATTATTATTATTATTATTATTATTATTAGTAGTAGTAGTAGTAGTAGTAGTAGTAGTAGTAGTAGCTGTTGTTGTTGTTGTTGTTGTTGTTGTTGTTGTTGTTGTTGTACCCCTTCACCTTGTATCGCGCCATTATTTCGATTGTTAAACGGCGTTTCTCCGGATTATCTTTTCATTGTCTTGAAATTGCTATTGCCAATAGATTGCCTGCTATAACTTCACGCGATATTCTGATCTTTACAAAATCATTCGTCTCTGTCACAAATGTCCATCCTTCTTCAAGCGCATGAGTTTTTTTCGGTAATAATTCTGCAGCGAATGTCCTTAAAAATTCGAAGTACCGCCGATAAAATATGGAATTCACTCTATCACACACCAGAGAGAGAGAGAGAGAGAGAGAGAGAGAGAGAGAGAGAGAGAGAGAGAGAGAGAGAGAGAGAGAGAGAGCTGCCTTAGCGCAGTAAAAAACTTTAATATATATGCTAATTTTTTAAATCCTCCAATATCCAACGATGACCTTCTGGAAACGGTATGTCAAAATTAGATACATTAGAATTTCGTTGTAGCATAAGCCTCTTTAGTCTGTCAAATTGAGTACCGTATATGATCCGAGGTACGCTATATCCAAAAGCCATCCAATACGGTATAGCGCATCACAGGGGACCGTACATAACGGCACGTTATAACCGAGGATACGTTATATCGGAGTTCGTTATAGCGTACTGCATCAGTGGCGGTTCCAGGATTTCTTGGTGGGGGAGGGGGTGAAGTGAATTCATAGAAAGTTGGTGGGGATGAAAATAGAAGGAGAAAAAATTCATTAACTTTGCCGAAAAAACTCTGAAAAAGGGCAATTTTATCCCAAATTTTACTATACTTTTACCGAAAAATAGATCGAGAAGCAAAAAAAGGTGATTCGCAGTTAGTTTTAGACTTTAACCCAAAAATAGGCGTCACAAGCAAAAATGTAAGTCCGGAAGTCCGGTGGGGGGATGTATCCCCACTCATCCCCCACGTGGAACCGCCACTGTATACTACATTCTGAGTTGCTATAGCGCTTCAAGATTTTCAGCTAACTCCGTCTGCACTCTTTGCAGTTTCATCAGGTGCCACTTAAAACCGGTCTTTTATTGCGGACGGACCCGATTCAAAAGAGGACATTAAACGCATTTCCAGAAAGACATTGAAAGCGGTGCGCGGTGGCTTTGATGTATCCTGCTGCAACGCGGATTTAGCGAACCTACCGAAGACATGTCCCCCTACCCCTACCCCTCCCCCTCACCCTTCCCTCGTCTCCCCAACCCATCCTCCAGCAGCCGTGTCCGCATTTCTTCTTCTCGGACCAACCCCCTGGGGTACAGCACCACCTGCCGTAAATTCCATGCAACGCTTCCACCGGCTAATGTACTGGCACACGGTGGGGGGACTTAATCACGAGGAACAATTATTCGCGACTTGCCCTTCATCTCGCGCTGCTGCTGCTGCTGCTGCAAGCGTTAACCTCGATCTAGTGCAGTGTTTTATCCAGATTCCAGGCCTTTGGGGGGGGGAAATTGAGGCATTTGGGAGGGGGAATCAACTTGGTTGGAAGGGAAAAGACGCAGTTCAATGCAAAATTTGGGTAAGTGCTGGGATTTTAGGGGGTGAATTTTG
>CM030863.1:9632245-9649745 GCA_018105865.1 Metaphire vulgaris
AGAGCAGCCCCGATCCATTCGTCTTGGGGGGCGAGTATAGGCCTATATACAGCAGATATGGACATGGGTCCCTTTTGAAAACCCAACCCAACCCATCGTGAATCAGACCCAATCTAACCCACAAAAGCAATAGGGTCACGTGACCCAGCCCACCGTAACGCATTACAATTTTTAATCCATGCCGATTTTTTAGCCAACCCAACCCAACATAAACATGGAAATTTCTGACCCAACCCAACCCGTGTCCATGTCTGGTATACAGTGGTCGTCGTATGAACGAGCACAGTAGTAGTAGTAGTAGTAGTAGTAGTAGTAGTAGTAGTACAGTAGTAGTAAAAGCAGTAAAGTACAGTAGTAGTAGTAGTAGTAGCAGCAGCAGCAGCAGCAGCAGCAGCAGCAGCAGCAGCAGCAGCAGCAGCAGCAGCAGCAGCAGCAGCAGCAGCAGCAGCAGCAGCAGCAGCAGCAGCAGTAGCAGCAGCAGTAGCAGCAGCAGCAGCAGCAGCAGCAGCAGCAGCAGCAGCAGCAGTAGCAGCAGTAGCAGCAGCAGTAGCAGCAGCAGCAGCAGTAGCAGCAGCAGCAGCAGTGCAGCAGTAGTAGCAGTAGCAGTAGTAGTAGTAGTAGTAGCAGTAGTAGTTGTAGTAGTAGTAGTAGTAGTAGTGAACATCCATCAAACGCCGGTTAACGTGAGCTGGAATAACAATTGCATGTATAACATGGTAGAAGTTTTAAAACGCGTAGAATTCGCTATTGTTAATCGTTCTTATCGAGCGGCGCAGCCAGGTTTCTGGAATAGGAATATAGGGGGGGGGGGCGCATCGACATTTCGCGTGAACGATTCTCCGACGAGCAAAAGTAGTAATAGTCATAAGGTAAGAGCCATTGCATGACCTCTGACCCTTGACTCATGTGACCCTTCGAATGTAGTACTACTCCCAGTAACTCCCTACGTCAAGAAGTTCATCTTCTCACATTCACGTGTTTTCTTCGATCAATCTACCCCCCTCCCCCGAAAGAAAATTCTCAGTGGTCCATCCTGCGGTGAAGTTTTGCGACCTTTTGTTGTATTGTGTCAGGCCATCTACCTGATGACGGAAGCGGATACCTTGAGCATCGGTGAGGCTCCGATGGTCAGAACGAAGCAGATCTTCGAGAAGATGGATTCAAATCGCGACGGAGTCCTTTCGAAGGAGGAGTTCATCAAGGGCTGCCTCGAGGACGAGACGCTGTACAAACTGCTCGCCTGTAACCAGGACGAAGACAGTTGAAACGCGCTACGAGATTGTTTAACTATACCATCATTAGGCATCTACTTGCGTCATCATCATCATCATCATCATCATCATCATCATCATCATCATCATCATCATCATTATCATCATCATCATCATCATCATCATCATCATCATCATCATCATCATCATCATCATCATCATCATCATTATCAGTGGCGGCTCCACCGGGGGGTCAGGGGGGCCCGTACCCCCCTATTGAATGGCTGGCCCCCCTGTGCCCCCTAGTTGGGACCCTATACTTAATGCTACATACATTAAACAACAAATGGTTGGGCCCCCCATGATTAGAAGTTGCCACCCCAACGCCCCCCTCCACTTGCCAAATCCTAGAGCCGCCACTGATCATTATTGTCGTATTCGTAATCATAATCACCACCACCACCATCACCATCAGAGATGGCATTGGGTTTATTTCTTTGAAAGCTTTTATTCAATGATTTTCTTTCACGTAATAATAACACCATTATTAGGCGACGAGCGTTAATTATATAATTGACAAACCGCTTAACCTCTAGGTTATCTAGGATCAGATTTATCAACGAATTAAAGAACGAGGCGCAAAATGAGTGAGATGACTCTAAGCCCAGAAATGGCAATAACAATCATATTATTTTTCACGGGTCAAACGAGTCACCAATATTCGAAGGGTCACATGGGTCAAGGGTCAGAGGTGAATGGCTCTTACCTTGAAGACATTAGCGTGGCCTCCATATAAAAAACTCCTTCCTCATGTCTCCCTCATTTGAGAGCCGACGATGTGGCCACACATTTCAAAGGCCAACCCTTCCTCAGTAAAGTAGATGGGAACGTTGCCCTCTGAAATAGCGTGACTCCCCAAATTTTAAGAATCGAGAATCTCTGATTGGCCCGCACGTGACAACTGGCTGCGAACGAGATATAGGCCTATATATATATATATATATATATATATATATATATATATATATATATATATATATATATCGTACATTAGTAAAGCATTTTGTGTGAAAAATAAGCCAAAATTTCTCTACTGTTCTTGTTGTTCATTTGTTCATTCTGAACACGTCGGGCAGGGGCGCAAACATGGCTTTGTCCCTCGTGTCCTGACACGGGTGTTTTTGAGGGGAAAGGTCGTATCCCTATGGGCGTGGACACGGGTGTTTTTTGCTATGAAATAACAAAAACATGGTTTATTTTATTGTCAAAAGTCAAACAAGCAAACAAAAGGTCATGACTCAGTGTTTATTCTAGGCCCTTTGGGGGGATTCCTCCAAGTTTGAAATCCCCCAATTTCTATATGTTGCATTGGGGGATGGAAATTCCCCCCAAAAAGTGTGACGAGAGGTTTTTTTATTTTGGAGAAAGGAAAAAGAGAAGGATATGACCATATAGAAGAGTATTTGAAAGAAAAGGAAGGATGTGATTACCTTTTTTTGCTCGTCAAGGTTTTTGGGCAGACAAACCTTCTTCCCCCCAAACATTTCCAACTCCCCCAATGTCAAGGTGGCTAGAATAAACACTGGTCATCACTACTCTTAAGCAAAGTTAAGTAAAAATTAATAGAAAAAATATCATCATCACACTTAAGCAATTTTAAGGGAAAGAAGTTTTTAAAAAGCAAAAAAGTCATCACCTGAAAAAATTAGGGCGCGACCATTTTTCTGACCAGGTTTGCGCCCATGCGTCACGAGATGCAATGACGTCAGAGCCACGAGTGATTTAACGAAGAGGGGCTACAAGGGTACTCCCTCTGTGAAACCCAACCCAAAAATGTCGTGTGCTAATTTCTCATCATCACGGGGAAAAGGCGAAAAGTTATAACGGCATTAGTCAGCGTCGGGACAAGGTAGAACGGGGAGTAGAACATCAAGTACCGTCAACACTTTTGCTCTAGATACGCCCTGGTTCTAGCGTTGACTGTTGAACTTGCTGCTACGTGAACTTGATTTTAATAATGATACCGTGCGATTCGGTAGGTGGCGCTATTGAATCATTCATGATGCACTGACTTAATCGCATTAAAACGTGCACGCTATAATATATTACATATTATACATATTATAAATATATTACATATAGGCCTACCTAATACATATTGAATTTTTGATAAAGAAAAATTGTAAAGGTGGGTTTGACTATAACATTGTCACTACAGCTATGTTTCAGATCGATTTTCTTGAAACACATTTAAATTTTAACCCGTAGCAGACTTCAGCAGAGGAAAAAATATTATTTTTGCCATTGCTGGATTGAGAAACATCTCAATCATTTTGCGTTTCTTTCATTGATTCGGCTCGATTGCATTTCTCAACCTAGCGGTTAAGCGGTTTGTCACTAATATAATTAAAATGTTCATCGCCTAATAATGGTGTTATTATTGCGTGACGGAAAATCATAGAATCAAAGCGTTCAACGGAATAAACTGCCTTAGTCACATTCACTCCATACCAACCGAGTTATCTGTCAGGATTTTTGAAATTCGTGTAGACTTAAATGCTTAAATGAATTCTTTTAAAAACTAATTTAATTTTTGACTAAGGCATTTCGGCTGATAGCCTAATAAACGTTCGATTTTTAAAAAGATTATCTACCAAACCATCATCATGGCCATCAGGACTGATATATAAGTAGGCTGGTAATATTATTTGAAATATTTCAATGTTAAATATTTCACGTGGTTGTGAAATTTTTAAAAAATTTAAAGGGCATGCAATTTGAAATATGATTTTTCTACCTTCTTTCTAAGTGCTGCATCTTTGCTTTTGGCCAATGGTTTAGGTTTTTCAAAATGTAAGAGTGGCAGCTATAACTTATTTTATAAACTTCCGGCGATGATGATGAAGATGAATGTCAAACATAGACAATTTTACACACACAGACACACACGCAGAGAGAGAGAGAGAACTATAATTTACGATTTGACGATGGAAATATACTAAAAATTATAAGTGTGAATTTTCTCTGATTAAATCGAAGTAAAATATCGCAGATTACTGGGGGCAAGAAGCCCCTCTAGGCACCCTGCACCTGGCGTCACATAGAGAAGCCTCCCTTCCCTTATTCTCTCGGCCCACAGCGGTAGCCTACGACGTGTACGTTGAAATGTTCGAGCTGCGACAACAAACGTTAAACGTGAAGCCAGTGTTATATCCAGGCAGTGTTTTATACAGGCCTGTTAGGAACTTAGGAGGAGATTCCCCAAAAAAAAAAAAACTCAAAATTCTCCCCCCAAAATCCCCCAGAACTTACACAATTTTTGCATTGAACTGTGTCTTTTCCCTTCAACCAAGTCGATTCCCCCGAACGCCTCAATTTCCCCTCAAAGCCTGGAGTCTGGATAAAACATTGTATCCAGGCCCTTTGGAGGGGCAGATTTTCCCCTTCAAAACCTCAAAACCCCCAAATCCCCCTCCAAATCCCAACACTGAAAAATATGTTTGCATTGAACTGTGCCTTTTCCCTTCCGGCCAAGTCAATATTCCCCCCTCTCCCAAGGCATGGAGTCTGGATAAAGCACTGCATGGAGCTTAATCACTGTATGGAGCTTAATCAAGAATCATGAGTTAACCAAATTGCCGTTGTGCGATTTAATTTGGCGCTGTATAAAAGGACAGCTCGGATGTAGAAGAAGCGGGGCATGAAGAAGAAAGAAGAAGAAGAAAGAAGAAGCCGAGTCGTTGTAGAGAGATTTAATGGTCCGTCGTTGGAATATCTCACCCACTGCGCGTCGGTAAATACATCGCCGTTGTCTCTCCACGTCAAGCGGCTGCCGGTTGGCGCAGTAATCGGTATAGTGACGCGCCGTAAGAGTCGGTCTCGTCACACAAACGATATCACTGCTCCGGAGAAAGTAGTGCCGTCGGTTCGGTCTCGTTACACGATTTCAGGCGTGATAATTATTACCGTCTCAAAAGAAAGTAGTACCGTCAGATTTGGCCGTGCACCGAAGTACGAATAGTCCAAGCACGGAAGGCGATGTGGATGCCCTGGAATGGCCGCTGGTTCTTCTTTACCGTCGTCGCGTGGTTGATTACCGTCGACTGCCTTCGCTTCCTATCGGCGTCCGGTGATGTCCAATCTGCGGACCCCTGTCCGGACGTGTGTTTCTGCAACACCGCCAGTCGGATCGTCTACTGTTCCCGGCGGGGACTCGGGTCGATTCCCGGCGAAATTCCGGACGACACGATCCAGTTGAACCTCAACGGTAACCACTTCCGTCACGGAACCGTCCGCCGGCGGAACTTTTCCGGTTTCGCGGAGCTGGAACACCTCTACCTGAGCGAATGTTCCGTCGACGCCGTAGAGGTGGGAGCGTTCGAGGCGCTGAAGAACCTCCGGTGGCTGGACATGAGCAACAACCGGATCCGCTCCGTCGAACCGGAAACCTTCCGCGGACTCCGGCTCCAGCATCTGTTTCTCAACGGAAACCGGAACCTCGCGCTCGTTCCGGATTCGTTCGCCGGATTCGTCACCACCGGGCTCTACCTTCACGACTGCTCGCTCGTGAGCGTGGATCCGGACGTCTTCCGGCCTCTGAACGCCACGATGAGGTATCTGTGGCTAAACGGAAACGACATGGAACGGATCGATCCGGACTTCCGGTCCGTGTTTGCCACTCTTCTGCATCTACGTCTCGGGACGAATCCGCTGGATTGCGGATGCGACACCGTCTGGCTGAAGGAATTCTTCGATGAAAACGTCGAAATCCTAAGAGGTTCCCTGGCGCCATCTTGCCTGACGCCGCGCAGGCTTCGAGGACGCTACTTCGACGAACTTTCTCCGCTCGATTTTCGCTGCAGGGCGCCGCAGTTCACGACCGTCGAGGCGCACTTTGGACCGGAAGCGACTCGACTCCGATGCTCCGCTTCCGGTCTCCCGGTTCCGGTTCTCTACTGGACCGGACCTTCCGGAAGCATCGAGAGATTCGGTCCGTCTTCGGAGGGGGACGACGACTGGGCGCAGGAGGACCACGAAGCGGTTCTGACGGTCCCGCTTCCGCCGGAAGCGGATAGGCGAGATCACGTGACCGAAACCTACATCTGCAGCGCCTCTAACGACGCCGGAAACGTCACGCTGACGATTAGCGTGCCTTCGACCGCGATGACGTCAGGGAAAGAAGGTTCAATAACGTCACCGGACTCCGTGACGCAATTTGGAGCCGACGGAAGAGCGATCCAGTCTTCTATCGGCACGCAGGTCCGGATATCAGTTCCGGATCTTGTCGCCGAGTCCGATCGTCGGCTCCTCTTCCATCTTCCGGAATCGAACGAAACGCACCCGGAACTTGGGCGCCGTTTCTTAATACGATCGGATCGTACGTTCAGCCTCGCGGAGCTTGCCTGGGCCGTGCTGTTGACGCACTTGGGCACCATGATGGTCTCTCTCCTAGTCGTCGTCGTCGTCGTCTTCTGCGTACGAAGAAGAAGAGCGAGCAACAAGAACGCAGGATTCCGCAGGGACGCCAGACGCCCGGAAGACATGAGAGGTTCCTACGCGAACATGAACTTCGCCGGTCCTAAGATGCTGTTTGCGGCCAATCGAGTACCCTCCGAGTGTCGGTCTTCGTGTTCCAACGTCTACAAAAACGTTAACTCTATGCGGGCGTACAATGCGGCTGATTCGAAGTACGTTTCGAACGGTTAGATGTATACTCAAAAAGTACTCACAACAGTTAGTCAATAGCAGGGATGTTAGTCATTGGTCTTGGTCCTGGTCTTAAGGACCCCTTAAGGACAAGTCACTGGTCCTTGGTCCTGGTTTTGAGAATTGAGTCATTTTTCCTGGTCCTGGCGTTGAGGGTTGAGTCCTTGGTCCTATGTTGAGGGTTGAATCCTTGGTGTTGGTCCTGCCCTTGAGGATAGAGTCCTTGGTCCTGGGTTAAGGGTTGAGTCCTGCTACTACTGCTACTCCTATACTCCTACTTTATATATACTGTATATATATATATATATGTGTGTGTGTGTGTGTGTTTGTTGTGTTTGTTTCTCTCTCTCTCTCTCTCTCTCTCTCTCTCTCTCTCTCTCTCTATATATATATATATATATATATATATATATATATGCTGCCACTACTACTACTACTCCTCCTACTATATATATATATATATATATATATATATATATATATATATCTGTGTGTGTGCCGCGTGTATGTTTGTGTGTGTGTGTGTGTTCGAGTAAGTGGTTTCTATTTCTTCGTTTTCTAAAATAAAGCTTTTATCGTCGTCGTCTTCGTCGTTTAGTTCTTTGTCATTTTCATCTTCGTTCGTCCGATTGTAGTAGTTCCTCTATCTGTCGATCGTTCCTTTGCGAGTAAATATAATTCCGCTATATAAATGCATTGGACGTTTATCGACGGACCAGTTCCCGTTCAAAAGGCATAGATCGCTGTAACATCCTTCTCGGAGGCGCTCGAGGAAATGTATGTGCTCTATGCGCTTCCTAATTTATGACGTACGGCGACGCTATTGGACGCAGTCTTAAGATCTTGTTCCTGATCTTGTCGGAAGTAGAATTAATCACGGGATCTTCTCTGATCGCCATCTGCCGTATAGATTAATTGCCCCTTCTACTATCTATCGAACGATGGCTTATAGTAAAACCCGTCTATAGTAATATCAGTGGCAGTGGGGTTGCCAGGATTTGGGATTAGGGGGGGTGGAGGGCACATCGACATTTTCAGGCGAACAAATAAAAAGATTTTGACGAACAAAGAAACTCCGCCTTGTCAAGCTCCGGCACTTTCTCCATTCGCGAAGAACTCGAAGACAGTTATTTGCGACTTCTTATGAATGTTAAATATTTACAGCGCCCTTGACTTTGGCAGACGTCATGCGTACGGCGCTATATAAATTGTCTAAAAATAATAATAATAATAATAATAATAATAATAATAATAATAATAATAATAATAATAATAATAATAATAAGGGTTTTAATTGATCTCCTGTGTTAAACACCACTGTTAAGAGCTGTTCGCAAATTAAAAACCCTTTATTAAAAGGATTTCAGAATATTTAAATAAAATCGTTTATTCTCATTAAAACGCACACACAGACACACACAGACATGCACCCACTCACAAAACCCACCCACCCATATATATATATATATATATATATATATATATATATATATATATATAAATCTGCAACTGAACGAGAGCTAGCACACCAATTTCATGTCTCCGGACAATTTTTTATCATAAGTCCTCGGGAATGAAGTACTGAGGGCATATATATATATATATATATATATATATATATATATATATATATATATACAGAGTGGCGCAAAGAAACCGGACTAGTCATATTTAGGTTTGCATTTAATATAGTCCGTTTTTTGCGCCACCCTGTACTGTATATGTGTATTGTTTGCCAGCTGAATAGAGCCTACCAGGTTCAATCATAAAAATTCTGAGAGAATCTCAGTGGACTCCAGCTGTCACATTGTTTGCATCGGTGAATAAATCTTGCCTTTGGTATTTGGCTCGCCGTCTACTGCATGGAAGCGAGGTGTTCAATCGATCGAACGACATTTCGAATCATTCTCCAATCTTAGGACTTTGAGACGCTCCGGAGATCTCATAACGGGACACACAAGTGACACAAGCACACCGAAGGAAAGAAAGAACCAGACAGAAGCCATTGTGTGTGCTTGTGTTTGTGTGTTTGTGTGTTTGTGTTTGTGTGTGTGTGTTTGTGTTTGTGTGTGTGTGTGTGTGTGTGTCGAGCGCAATCGGATATTGCTTTTCATGTGATTCTGTTTCGTCCATTACTATTTTCATCCTTCGTAATAGCCAGTTGGTGAGAAATGGGATACAACTGTCCATATATAGATAGGGCGACAACAACAACGAGGATGATAACAATAACAACGATGATGACGACAACAACAACAACAATGATGATGATGATGATGATGATGATGATGATGATGATCAGGGCGCGATTTGCGGAGGGAAGGGGGAATCTTCTCCCCCACTGCCAAACTGCATCCCCCTACTGCTACATCCTCCACCACTACATCTCCCCACTGCTACATCTCCCCTAAGCTCGACATATCCCCCCAACTGCTCCAGGTCACAAATCGCACCCTGATGATGATGATGATGATGATGATGATGATGATACTCATGATGTTAAGTTTACACAAAATCCTAGTCGAGTCTGTCCAAGTTGGCCTGTAGAAACGAAGGTTCCCCCTTAATCTGGAAGATTGGCTGCGCCGTTTACTATGCAATACGTGCATTGAGCTTTTATAAATAGAATATACGGTTGATTACTGTTTCATCCATCGAGGCTAATTTGACCCCCAACAGAAATTTTAAGGCCTCGACGGAAATGTAGACCTATGTGCGTGGCCACAATAGTGCAATCGCCGTTGTTCTAGGTTATGTATATTTATGACCTTGTGAATATGCATGAGATTTGCGTATTATTTGCTATTATGCCAGCGGCGGACATGGGGAATGAACCCTATACGTTTGAATTGAGCAGGAGGTTTACAAATCTAACTGCAGATTTATCCCGGGAACATTTTCCTCAGTGTTGGATAAGGAGCGATCGAGTTTACTGATTAAATTTATAAACCGCCTAGAGATACTTCTTAATTAAACGAAATTTATACATGAAATGTCTACACGGTAATAGAAGAAGGATATATCTGCGTTATATAAATCGCGGAATAGTACATCATGTCGAGTAAGTAAGTGAGTGTCTAAAAATATCTGGCATTTAGCACTCTACTCGATGCGATTGGATTTTATCGAGGGCGTTGCCATGACGACGGGGGTCGTAAAAATACTTCCAGCAGAAGAATATATCCACTATCATAGTATCATTATTAATTAAATAATTTCCAATGTCATCGATCGGGCGTGCGTGTCATGTCACGGCAGTCGTCACTGGCGTCACGTATAGAATGCATGACGGTGTCAATTCGAAGTCACGCTGGAATCATTCTTCTCACGCGAGGCTGCATTGTGTTTTAATTAGCGTCATGTCGAAATATTTTACGACCAAAGATATGCGATGAGTATTTTCTTATCTTGGCTTTAATCCGGTCGAAACGGCGCTATAAAAATTCATTCTGTTTTTTTCGAAGGCTCATATTTGTCGAGGAAGTGCTAATTTTCTCCACCAAAGGAAGAAAACACTCGTTATTTTGATCCATATTTCTCATATTATCAGAAATATATAAACTTTCTCGATTTATTAAAGAGCCAGCAATGGTATTGATCCTGTACTGTGCGTTCGAATTATATAGCGCACGATGTTAAGCCATATTTCACCAGCTAAAAGTTGGAACGCATTCATTCGCTAGAGGGACACCAATCGATCGAAAAATCAATCTACAGCGGAAGCCTTTGGGGAAATTTTCTTCGAATTAGTGCGTTCATAGACGTTAATTTCAGGTGTCGTATAGGAGAAACGCATTAGCGGCTGTTCGTTCTACGTAGAGGCGCTTTATGAATTATTAACAAGTCTCTCGTCGCATATGGCGCCGCCTAGCGAACGACTGAGTCATCATACGGGAACGAAGATGATGCATGACGGGGCGGAAAGAGGCGTCACTGAAGCAGACGACGTCAAAATACGATGGTTACTTATCGGTAGTCGCATTTTGACGCCGTCTGGCGAATTAATCGGTCAGTCACCAGAGGGCCGCTCGCAACCCGCGGCTTAAGCGGGGGGGGGGGTGTTATGAGTCCGGGCGCCAAGGCCAACCGGTCCTTGAACCTAAGAGTTCGAAAATTAGGTTCCGATCGCCGGTGGATACGAAGGAATACCACGAGACAGTCCAGCAGAATTCATAAAAAAGATTGGACGGATGGATGGATGGACGGAGGGATGGATGGATGGATGGATGGATGGATGGAGGGGTGGGATAATAAAGATGCATGGATATGAGGATTGATAGATAAAACGATGTAGAGATGGAGGGGAGCCTGGAGAGGAGGGAGGAGAAAGGGAAGGAAACAGGACGGGAGGTGGAGAGGTAGAGAGGAAAAGAGGGAGAGGGAGACAGGAGATACGGAGAGAGAGACAGTGTTTAATCTAGGCCGTTTCCGGGGGGAAATTGCCCTTTTCCCTCAGGAATTTCAAATTCCCCCGAAATTTTGGCATACTACATGGACTAACAGCAGCCCCTAGTAGAATTCCCCCCCGGAATTTTCAAATTCCCCCCGGCTTTGTCAGTTTCCCCCCGGAGCCCAGAAGTCTAGATTAAACACTGAGAGAGAGAGAGAGAGAGAGAGAGAGAGAGAGAGAGAGAGAGAATAGAGAGGTATGGATATATGGATGGATAGATGGAGATAGATGGATAGTTGGATGGATATATGGATTCTTACCATCTAGTATGTCATTGAGTAGACTATGGATTGATGACGGGAAAGAATGAATGAATGAAGAAAACGATGACGTATGGATAGATGGACGGGTGCACGGATGAATGAACCGATGCCTATGCCAGTGAGTGTACGGATGGACGGATGGACGGAATAAAAGCGGGGACGAATAGTAGTAATCTAGAAATGGCTTCCATGCTTCATATAATATGACGTTAGCGGCTTTCCATACAATCGGACAGTGGATCATTCTGTCGGTCAGTCGGTCGGTCGGTCGGTCGGTTGGTGCGTCTGACCTCTGTCTACTCGCATTTTTGATCCCATTTCCGCGTTTTATTCTTAGAATAGGGAAAATGCCAGATGAATCGCATGCCGTATTAGCCAGTGGCGTCAATCTGTAGTAAAAGTTGTGATGGTCCACCCGTTGTTGTGCCTAAGGGGCTGTCCATTAATTACGTCAACAATTTAGGGGGGTTTGGAAAAGTTTGACAGTTGTCGACAGGGGGGAGGGAGGAGGGTCAAAGAAGTTGACGTCAACAATTTCACTTTTTTCAAATAATAAAAAAACAGGAAATTTCACAGAATACTACTTATTACAATGGAAAAAAGCATTAGAAAAAAGGTCATCACCACCACATTTTGACACTCGATGAGGAAAGAAGAGAAAAATGGTCATTACCACAAAAATAAAAACCTTGTTATTGGGACCTGTCATTGATCTTGGGGGGAGTCAAGAGTTGTTGACGTAATTATGGGGGGGGGGGTTAAGTGAAAGTTGACAGTTGTTGACAAGGGGAGGGGTCAAAATTGCCCAAAAATTGACATAATTAATGGACAGCCCCTAACCCTAACTCTAACTTTTACCCTAACCCTTACCCTTTTAGCATAGTTCTAACAGTGTATTACTGATTAATGTTCCAAAATACCAGTTGCTGATAATATCTACGTGCATTATATACATCCAGCACATCAATTTATTAATCGTACAACTTTACGATATAGATTTATTCAGATTATCGTGAGGGTCCAATGCATTGTGGACCCTCGAAACCAAATTTTAGCGAGGGTCCGGACCCCAGGACCCTCACGGAATAGACGCCTATGGTACAGTATTAGCGCATTCGCTTTGGAATTTCTTTCGCATCTGCATTCACGACATGACCGAGAATTCCTCAAAATAGCAGAAGCACTTCTTGGCTAGATATTGGCCGTAAGATACGCGTCAAAGTACCCCCGTACAGACGGGGGGGGGCGATGGTAGCAGACCGTGACTGGCGTTTGTTCAAGCAGAAAATTCTGAAGCCGGGCAGATGGTCTGTGAGTTGGCAGGGAGAGGGCAAAACACAACTCCTGGTCACGGTTAGAATAGTTTTCGAGATATTAAATTCCACATTTCTTAATTAAAAGTTAAGAATCTCGATTTCACTTTGCGTATCAAGAGCGTTTTAGCGGCGTGAGAATATTGGTTAAGAACCACAGTATGGCCAGCTAAAAATAGATTTGCATTTTTCCAGTGGAGGGAGAGCAAGTGTCCCCTCTTGCCCCAATGCGTGCGTGGGCGCCTCTGTCCATGTGGACCAGTGGAGCGTCGCCGTAGTCATCTTGAAGGACCATCTATAAAGATGAAGTTGATGCGAATGACGCCTCATTTCTGGACCGATAGGCTAATCAAGGAAGCTTTTTCCTTTGCCATAAATTCCGAGATTTTTCGTCTCCTTCGTCGGTATTCAGCGCCGTCCTCGCGAAGACAGGGCTTCGTGCCTCGAGCGAGCGGCCGACAGCCAACGAATCCCTTAAGATGGATTTATATGGCGCCAAGACCCACGTTCATCAGGTCACAGTTGCGGCTTAGTGTGGGGAAATTGATTATTGAGCGCCAGTTTTGGTCGTAAATTGATTTCATTATTCGACAAGAATTCGGCGAATCCAACAGGCATACGTTGCTCGTAATAAACTGAACACGTTATAGCGTATAGTCACACGTTTTCTGAGTTTTACTGTCCGCCTGCATTCGAGGAATATATACGCATCATCATTTTCGCTACTATTACCGCATACCCATTCCCTCCCCTCCTCAGTTTTCGAAACTTGCTCAAATTTTTGCTGGCCGCTACTATCAAGTCACAGTTCAGGTCAGTGGCGGCTCCAGGATTTGGCAAGTGGGGGCGTTGGGGTGGCAACTTCTAATCATGGAGGGACCAACCATTTGTTGTTAGGTATGTAGTATTAAGTATAGGGTCCCAACAGGGGGCCACTGGGGGGCCAGGCACTCAATAGGGGGCACGGGCCCCGGGCCCTCCTGTGGAGCCGCCACTGGTTCAGGTATATCGCTACTCATGTTCTCTCGTGGTATCTTTCAGAGATGGTCATGGGTCCATTTTTTAGAACCCAACCAACCCAACCCAACCAGTGGCGGTTCGACCATGACCATGTTCATGATTGGGACTGCATCCCCTCACCGGAGTTTATTTGTCGTTGCTTGTCAACATATTTTTCGTAAGCTTTTTTAATAAAATAGTAAAATTTTCAGATCCGGTGAACTTAATACCGCGCATGCGCAATGACAAAACTCTTTCTTGATGGAAAATTTGTTTGACTCCAAAACAAATGATTGGATTGATTTAAACAATCCATCTACCAATGATGTTGCCACACGCGAAACCAGAAGTCAGCTTTTATCAGTGTTTATTCTAGGCCTTCTTTGGGGGAATTTTCCCCTTCCCCAAAGTTTTAAAATCCCCCCCCCAAAATTATATGTTGGCTGGGGGATGGAAATTCTCCCCAAAAGTGTGGAGACTCAGACCTTGTCCCTCCAAACATTTAAAAATCCCCCCAATGTCAAGGTGGCTAGAATAAACACTGGCTTTTATTATATTTGATTCTACAAAGGCAAACAAACGCAGTTCGCTGTATACAATATCAAACATAATATACAAACACGTGTACATTTTTTGCGAACTCTTTCAAGTTGCTTGATCCGCAAGAAATACAGTAATATTAGGCCTATAATTGTTATCAAAGCGCCATCTCTAGGCTATATACGTTTGTATTTAAGTTCGATTTTGTTATCAAAAACGAGCTTCTATTAATTGAGGCATGACCCGTGTCGTTTCGTTCGCTCGCATAGGCCTATAACAACACAAGTAGCCCATCTTGAATGCCCTAGAAATCAGAAAGCGGATGTTAAGAACCAACAACTGACTGGCCAAACAGACGCAAGACCTCCGAAGCTGAAATGAGGCTGGCTATTAAGTACGCAGTAATAGGCTGCCTTGTTCATGTGTGTGTGTGTGTGTATATGCCACAGATCAAAACGGATCGTTTGGTGAAAACAGGCCATAAATGTGTTTTACGAATTAATGAATTAAAACTGCGAGGCGACAATAGAGTCGAATAACAATCGGGTTTTCGTACAGAGCCAGAAATTATTGTGGTTTCAGAAACACCGTTCAAGGCAGGTATCAGGCTACAGCACTTTGTTTATACGACTAAAGACAGAATTGTATGCTAACATAGACCAATTGCTACCTACATGTATCTCTCTCTCTCTCTCTCTCTCTCTCTCTCTCTCTCTCTCTCTCTCTCTCTCTCTCTCTCTCTCCTCTCAAAATGTCGTGTATCTAAACTCAGTGGCTTAGCCAAGGGGAGGTTTGGGGGTTAAAATCCTCTTGGCTGGCGAATTTAAAAAAATGAGTTTCTATGCATTTTTTATTTTGGGACGCGCTTTTGGGGTTCAAAACCCCCTTGGCTACTTGGTTATAGAATAATGTAATGCGGTGTAAGAGAAGAGGTGACGACCTTTTTTGCTTGCCAAGAATTTTTCGAAGTTGTTCACGGTCAAAACCAAAAACCACCACCCTTCCGAAAATCCTGGCTACGCCACTGTCTAAAATAATTTAAGGCAAAAGAGGCCCTGTGCTGATCAAGCCATCACACAGGGATTTTGGAGTATTTAGAATATAACGTTTTTATAACGTTAACCTTTTTTTAACGTTATAAGTTTTCCTGGCCAGGGAGATGTCCCCTCCTCCGGCCAACGGTGCCCCTGTGCTTAGACACACCCAAGCACAATTGTCAAACTGTCACTGATTGACACTGAAGATACCCCGTGTATGTCGAAATATGGTTTTATTTGAAGTATGGTTTATATTTGAATATATATATATATATATATATATATATATATATATATATATATATATATATATATATATATATATATAACTTGGACTAAAAACGGACCTGTGTATATATATTGTATAATGTTTCCGTGCCTTTTCTTATAGCAGTCTTTTGTATTCAGCATGTGATCGGAAAATTGAGTTTCTGGCGATGCAATTCAATGTAATATGACAAAATATTTATATAGCGCCTCTTGTGAAGAATTAACAGCCAGGCGGTACATTTAGGCCTATAGGCCTAGGCCTAATAAAGCTAGGAGAAATGCATTACATTTTAATCTTAACATTAGACCATATTAGACGCTCTGGAACCGTTATTAGTAAGGCCTATATCATATGTATGCACGGTCATGCATTTTGTGTGTGTGTGAGAGAGAGAGAGAGAGAGAGAGAGAGAGAGAGAGAGAGAGAGAGAGAGAGAGAGAGAGAGACAGACAGACAGAGAGACAGACAGACAGACAGATCCAGACAGACAGACAGACAGACAGAGAGGGAGAGCTGAGCGTAGATAGAGACAGAGAAAGAGCATAGAGACAGACAGACAGCGACATTAAAGTAATTAACGGAGGAGAGAAGGAGAGAGAGACAGAGACAGAGACAGAGCGTTCAGAGCAAGAAACAGACAGACAAACAGTTTGACAGAAACGGAGGAGAGAGGGGGGGAGAGACGGAGAGGGGAGGAGGGAGAGGGAGGGAGAGATCTTCATCTCCCTCTTCAGAGCTGTTGAGAGACAGAGATTATTATTATTATTATTATTATTATTATTATTATTTTTAAGGTTATTATCCTGCTGGATATTATTATTATTAAAAGAGGCAAACAATTGAAAGTTGACAGCTCAGCGTAGCTAACGACCACAGTGTCATCAACGATGTCAGCGATATTAAAGTAATTAACCGTCATTTGTTTGCGACGAGACATCAAGAACTGGTTCTTTCAACTTCTTTGATGACAAACGCAAATTAACTGTTAGTTTTATAATAATGGTAGATTCGATGCTGTTGCCGAAGCAAAGATCTCATCCAGGCTTCAGGCGACGGATTGCTAGCGAGAGGGACTTAATTGACCGTCCATTTGCTATAATAATTTACTAATTGGCTGTTTACTTTCGGCGAACTACTACTTTACTAGTTGGCTACCAAGACAAACAGACAGGACTACTTCTGAACTATGACTGGGAAAACCCATTGAACTCATCGATTACTACTACTACTACTACTACTACTACTACTACTACTACTACTACTACTACTACTACTACTACTACTACTACTACTACTACTACTACTACTACTACTACTACTACTACTACTACTACTACTAATACTACTACTGCTGCTACTACTGCTGCTGCTGCTATTATTATTATTATTATTATTATTATTATTAAATAGTAGGCAAACAATGGAAAAGTGTACACCGTGATTTGCCACCACCACCACCCCACCATTCCCTCCACCACCGCTATTTTGAGGTCGATGCAGACTTACATGAATTACGGTTTCTTGAAAAGTGGTTCTTTGACTAACTTAATTTACTTGATTAACAAATTAACTTCTGTTTATAATAATGGTAAGATTCGTTGCTGTTGCTGAAGCACAGATCTGAGGCCAGGCTAAAGGCGGCGGATTGCATTGAGAGGGACTTAATTGACCGTCCATTTGCTATAATAATTTAATAATTGGCTGTTTACT
>CM030863.1:9654745-9659745 GCA_018105865.1 Metaphire vulgaris
TACTAATATTGATGATGATGATGATGATGATGATGATAGCAGTGGTCCGTAAATAAAATATAATATAAAAGAATTACAGTAACTGAAGACTAAATGAAGACTGAATGTTAGAAAGTTAGAAAGCGTTTGAATCTATTGCCTGCACATCGCGACTAAAATCCGTATTATAGTATTAAAAATTCTCGAAAATTGTGCTTATTCTATAAATATTCGCTTCCTCTATTATTTTTTGCAGAGTAAGAGAGAAGAGCACCGGAGCGTTGGCTTTATCTCTGCTGTTCAGACAGCGACCATGGCACTACAAGATACGCGACTCACCAAATGGAAAGCATAACATCGACCTCGGACCGGAGTTCGACACGATCATGGACGTAAGCCATCATTCATGGGCTTTTCGAGTTTTCAAATCTTAAAGAGTTTTTACAGCTTGCGTCAAATCTTAAAGCTGTTTAACCCAAGGCGCTATAGAAATCCACGAGAGTTTACGTGACTTTTACTTTTTAAAGCACACACACGTATCATAAACTGGCTGCTTGCATGGATAAAATACAGGGTGGCGCAAAAAAACCCGGACTAGTCACATTAGGTTTGGCATTTTTATATAGTCCGGCATTTTTGCGCCACCCAGTACATTATTATTATTTTTTAAACCATGACTTATTTTCTGACCCAACCCACCATTAATATAGAAAAGTCTGACCCAACCCAACCCATGGGTTAAACCAACCGGTGGACATATCTGGGTTGGTTGTGAGGGGTGGGGTGGACGCGACCCCTTGTGCCCTGTAGATCCGCGTGCGATACTGGTCTTTCTGTTATTTCTGTTTATGTAGCTCATAACATTCTATCACAACGGAGGTCTGCTTTGCCGACTGAGTTTTGCGTGTGAAAGACATACTGGGATCCATCAACAGGCGTCCTCAGGTAAGAGTTCAGTCAACGGAGCAAATTAGTTCCGAAATAGTCAGGTTTGGGGATGGATGGGGTGGGGTGGGGTTAAGTTGCGTCGAAATTTTGTGGCTGGAGTAGTGTGAAATTTCTGCTTTTTTGAAATTCTCAACAATGCCTGTAAATTCAGGGTTCAGTATAGGAATGCTTTAGTTCTCAGTGGGGTGGGGGGGGGGCAAATGCCCTCGGGCGCCGAAGATTGAGGGCGCAAAAATTTACAGAGTAAATAATAAAGAAAACATTAAGAAGAAATAAATAACTTTCCATGTCTCAGTAAATAAGGGAGTTTCTGTTTTTGCTAGTCAGACTTTTTCAGGAGTTAGTTAGCCAATGGAGCGTTATGTCTGCTTTGCCCCCCCTCCCCACCGGACGCTACAAACCCACGCGCGCCACTGTTAGTTCCTATTCTATTTTGTGTTTCTTGAGTGTTCTGTTGTTTTTGAATTGGCAGCCAATTCGAGGAACCTTCAATTCAATCCGGTGTACAGCTCAAGAGACAGAATTCGAATGGTAGGAGCTGAATATTCGATTCAAATGCATCAGAGACGGAACTCGGTCACTCAAAATAACCCCGTGACCCATGACCGATGTGACCCATGATCCATTTGACCCACGTGACCAGCTGAACCCACGACTCACGGGTCCTGCAAAATTAAATATCTTTTTTGACTTTGATGTTTAAAGTCGTTAAACCAGGGTCTAGACAAAGCAATGGCAAACTACTGTAGATTAATGGCTTTAGCCACCTGCGTCTCTCGCTGCTTGCCTGACACCGGAGATCAGCGCCGGGCCCGAAGCTCGAAATCGAGTATGGGCGAACCTTTAGCTTACCTTTTTTACTTCTTAAACACGTCTTAAATAAGGTAAATTTGCTTAGACGTGAAGTTTTTTCTTGTATTCAGACATATGCACGCGGGCCAGATGAAAAGCTTTCGCGGGCCGTCTCCGGCCCGCGGGGGCCATATGTTTGACACCAGTGCGTTAAAAACCAAGTCAACAGTAATGTTGAATATCGGTGTGAATGTGAGAACTATTGCTGCCCAACGATGCAAAAGCGACATCATAACTATAGCAGCCTGTGGGGGCAACTTTGTCTAAGTTCGCGCAGTTACGAAAAATCGCATACTACCTTCAAGCCAGGGTATTCAACAAAATTTTCACGAAGGGCCAAGTTTTTATGATTCTGTGCCCCGAGGGTCAGGTAAATATACTTCTTAGATACAAAATATAGTTCGTAATTTGTAAGATGCTGGTAGGTAATGTGTTTCAGATATTGGGAAAAGTTCTTTATCATTGCAGTATTATCACGGGCCATTTTAACCCCTTGGCGGGCTGGATCTGGCCCGCGGGCCGCCATTCGAATATCCCTACTTTAAGCCTTTTGATGTTTCTTTAAATTCGATACGAATTTGTCGGGGCGAGTTACTGGGGGCGAGTTGTCCGTATTCCGACCCCAGCATACTTAATTTACAAACTACTGATTCCATGGCATTCCTTTTGAAAAAATAAACTATAAATCTATCTCTGTCTATCTGTCTGTCTGTCTATCTCTCTATCTTTATCTGTCTGTACCTTTATGTCTGTCTGTCTATCTATCTCTCTATCTTTATCTGTCTGTCTGTCTCTCTGTCTGTCTGTCTGTCTCTCCCTATCTATCTCTGTGTCTCTCTGTTGAAGCTAAATAGAGAAGGAACTCGGGAATCGAGATCCACTTCTGAGTCTTCAGCCAACACCCCGAGCTATCGGCGCATCGGGGGCGACTACCCCCCAAGAGACATCCCCACTCCCCCATTCCCCTCCTCTCCCTACCGGCAGACGGCAACTGGCGACTACCCGACCAGAGACATTCCCTCACCACCCGGCTCCGCACCCCCCTACCGTCGCGCGGGGGCGAGAAACACTCCTGTCGTTCCCTCTGCTCCTCCTGTTCCTCTTCCTCCTCCTCCTCCTTCCCAGCAGTGCTTCAACTTCCCGGCGACGACCTCTACCTCTGACCTGCGACGTACCACCCACCTGGATCTGGAGGGCGACGAACACCTGTCGGATGACGACGGTGAGTGTCGTTTGAAACTTACAGCTCAGGTAGAAACTCAGGTAAAAAATAGTTCCAGCATCCGCTTCAATGTTTTGGTCCTCAATTTTAAAATTTTAGAAGATTAGAGGCAAATTCCTGCAAACTACCTCAGCTGCAACAACAACTACTACTACTGCTACCACCACCACCACCACTTCAAAAACAACTACTTCTACCCCACCACCAGGGGCGCAGCGCAGTGGCGGCTCCAGGATTTGGCAGGTGGGGGGCCGTTGGGGTGGCAATCGGGGGGGCCAACCACTTGTTGTTATGTATGTAGCATTAAGTATAGGGTCCCAACAAGGGGGCCACTGAGGGACCAGGCACTCAATAGGGGCACGGGCCCCCGGGTCCCCTGTGGAGCCGCCACTGGCGCAGCGACGGGGGTATATCGGTATATATAGGTCCCCTAAAAATCAGACTACCTTGAAATTTTTGATGTGCTTTTTAAAATTTTCAAAGTTTTTAAAGATTTATACCCCCGCCCCAAATCACAATATACACCCCAATCAAATTCCTGGCTACGCCCCTGCCCACCACCACCCAGTTTATTTGTCTATTGTTGCTATTATTATTATCATCATTAATTTCATTATTTTTTATTGTTATCAATTCTGACATTCTTTTTCCGGCTGCAGTAATAATTTAATTACATTACATTACATTTACTGTTCGGACATGTCCAGTCTACCAGGCAGTCCGGCGTGCCTACGATGACGGCGACCTGGCGCGAATCTACACGGACCAGCTGGAGGTGCAGGAGACCCTGGGCAGCGGAAATTTCGGGTCCGTCCGAAGGGCCAACTTCCGACTTCACGGAAACTCTTACGGCGTCGCCGTTAAGACACTGCGGTCGGATGGCAGTTCACATTCACGGGTACGATGCTAAATTTCGTTTCATCATCATCATCATCATCATCATCATCATCATCATCATTATCATCATTTTCATCATTTTCATCATTATCATCATTATCATCATCGTCGTCGTCGCCGCTGTTGTCATCATCATCATCATCGACGTCATCATCGTCCTCGCCATCATCATAATCATTATCATCTTTATCTTCATCATCTTCATCATCATCATCATCTTCGTTATCAGCTTCATCATCATCATCTTCATCATCTTCATCATCATCATCATCATCCATGTGTATTGATTCGACTGTTCGTTCCAGTTGTGCTAAAAACTACTGTCACTCATGCAATAATAATAATAATAATAATAATAATAATAATAATAATAATAATAATAATAATAATAATAATAATAATACATGTAATGTAATAATAATAATAATTGGATTTTAGGTGGTTTAGTAGGATTTCTCATGTGTTGAAACCCACTGTCTCTCCTACAGCCTCTCTGTTCCAACTTTTGTTTGTCTGTTACGGCTGTTAACTTTGGTTCTACAAAAACAAACGCAATTCGCAGTAGTCCTAAGCAATGCCAAACAGCAAACATTAACTTTCAGTTCTTCACAATTTATGCATAATTATTTTGTATAATCACTAACTTACATAAAAAATACTTAATCTAGTATCCCATTGTACCATAGTTGCACATAGTGCCTATGTACAGTAGAACTTCGTTATAACGTATCCTCGATTATGACGTACCGCGTCGCACTGTCCTGTGTGTCGTGCTACCGTATGTGAGGGTATTGCAGTGTTTTATCCAGACTCCAGGTCTTTGGGGTGGGGGAATTGAGGCTTTCGGGGGGAAATCGACTTGGTTGGAGGGAAAAAGACACAGTTCAATGCAAAATTTGTGTAAGTGCTGGGATTTTTTTTTTTTTTGGGGGATTTTGAGGTTTTTTGAGGGGGAATCTCCCCTCCTAACAGGCCTGTATAAAACACTGGGGTATTGGATGATATAACGTAGTAAATTTTACAGACCCGCTGAGTGCGTTGAAGCGAGGTTCTACTGTACATTTTTTCAGGAAGATCTGATGAAAGAAGCGCGTCTTATGTC